>VZTL01012052.1:2049-26282 GCA_013400535.1 Scopus umbretta
CTTACACAGCCTGATTAGTAAATCTAATTTAGTATATATGTCGGTACATTCAGATCCCAAAGGCCTCCATCAAATGCTAAGCTCACCCCCGGACTTCCTCTGTGACCTTGTGCAAGTCCCGGTTTCCCCATGTCTGTAAAATGGGAGAATAATACTTCCTACCTGACAAGGGTGTTGTCAGGCTAAAATCCACAGAAGAGTATCAGACACTCAGATACTAGATGTAATAAGGGATAGATAAAGAGACAGGCTGAAAACAGTGAAGACTGGATAAATAAGTTGCTATGCTACAGTAAAGGCAATTCATTTAAGCATCGTTTAGTGGAAGCAGAGTTGAGTTACAAGTTATTGTTGACTGACAGATGCAAAAATGTACTCCAAAAGCACTATGCTGGATTTCAGCAAAACTATCAACCTTCAATTTAAAGAACACTCATATTTGCAAAGCTTTGTGGAATATAAACAGTAAAATCATGAAGACAATACATGAGTGATGACCCAGGCTATGTGTGCTAGGACCTTCCTATGTGATCATATTTTACACGTAACTACAGCAATGTTCACTTTGTCATCTTCTCTCTGTCTCCCTCCTGTATTCCATGTTCTTATGCTCCGTAGAATCTGTAATCTCCGCTGAACTCTCTCAGGTCACATACAGGCATAGTCCCGTTAGATTCTTCCAGCCTGCGCTGAGGTAAAATTGTATTCAGCCCTCAAGGGAAAGTTCCCATTGACGATCTGATGATACCACTTCCACTGATCTGTACTAGAGGAAAATGTTCATACTACAGTTTCATGCTTGCCTGAACAAAAATCGGTGCCATGTACAGGCTCAGAATCATGAGAGTTTTGCAAACCACTTTGTAAAAACACATATGTTTCTGAAGTCTTTCTCTAGATATGACAGATGTTCTGTGTTCCATGAATGTACCTTCCGCTATCCTCCATATGATCAAAGATGTTTAGGGTGAAAAAAAAATCTAAAAAAAGAAAACAAATGTACAAAACCATCCAGAGAAATGGATTTTTTTTTTTTTATTTTTTTTTTTTTAGATTAGATGCCACAGGCAGGTGCCCAGTACTCTGGTCAAGTGATCAACTCCTTTTAAATGACTCTATCAGATGCAATCCTCTTGCTTCATTTTGTCCCCTTCTGCTACTGTCTCACATGGGACTGCATGCACTACGAATGCCTGGGGGATCTATATTCAAGCTGAAAAGCAAATAGAATGCAAACACATTGGGCACATTTTAATAGCGTGTTTAAATAAGACCTAGATGCAGGTACATGACCTGGCAGGTGACCAAAGATGTCGCCTCAGGCTGGACAGTTAAAGCTTAATAATAACAGGTGGTATCAAAGTTCCATTATTTAACTTCCATTTTTTGGTTTTTTCCTCCATACTTTATGTTCATGCACAATGCAACACATAAATTGCTGGACTGCACTAGTGATAATGTTAGGATTAATTAGAATTAATTTATGCATAATTGGATAAAAGTTGTCAAACAGCCAAAGACCAATCCTGAGTCTTACTCAGGCATGGGATTCTAAATGCAGAAAATGTTGATAGCACAAGGAAGAATGGGAGTTGTAGGATGTTGTCCACAATAAAAGTGGACACCTGCATTTCGATTAGTAATCAATAGGACACTTTCAGAAATCCATTACTCTTGACACTACCATGAAAGCTTGTCATCTAATTCACCACCTAAAACCACTCAGCCTCTACACGAGTTGTATTCCCAGAGGGACCCATCCAGTAAGTCTGCTTACAACACAGCCCACAGACCAGGCTCTGACTAAAACATGACTGGAAGGCAATAAGGCCTCCTATTACAATCCCAAAGGACAAATGTTTGAAACTCAGGTTGAATTCCTTTCTCAGATTCCTGTCTGAGAGTCAATTCCTGATTGCAGTATTTGTACATTTCTGTAGGGCCTCATGTTTCTTCATTCCTGTGGCAACGAACCTTTGCAGTACAAGCTTTCAGCAGTATACCAATATCCAGGTAGGTCAGCTGAACATGTTCAGCTTTGACGAAAGGTCCATATCCCATTTGGTATGCTGTTCCATCACATTCTCCCATTCATCACCACTCATGATTGAAATTTTTAGCAAAGATTTCCAGCAAACACACAAAAATTGGCAAAATAAATCATCAATATTTGTTCACCTTGTTCCCTTTTTGTCAGCCCCCAGACATTTGAAAATCCAATACTAACAGAGAAGATAAAGAACAGCAAATTCCACTTAAGAAACACAGCATAAAACCTATACAATAAACTTGTAGTGAACTGTGCTCTCTTTTTCACTTACATTTTGCCTATATTACTCTGATTTTGAAAGAAGCCAACATAGACTATAATTATTCGCATCTTCATTAACATTTATGTAAAAAATATGAAAACAAGTTTTTAGTGTTTGAACAAATATTTTGTAGCTAGCAATTTAGGATTACGTTGTGCTTTTGGGAAAGTTTGTGAAATTGCAGAATTTGCATCATGTTATATTTACCAAACTTTGTAGTAATTACTGAAATTCAGTAGCTTTTTGAGAACTTACAGTAGTATATAGGAGTTTCTAAAAAAGGAAAATGTCTGTGAGTTATTTGCTGGCAAGAGTTGTGGCTGTCTATTCAGGACTAGATAACATTTTTTTCTTCCAAATAAACGTCTTCTATTTAGAATACACAGTGTCAGTATGTCAGTGAATTCTGCTATTACCTGTACTGTGGAGAAGTCTAGTCCAACAAATGGGTATCAAAAGAAAAGATCTGATGCCAGAACTTTTGGCACAGGTACAGAAACCTCTCTTTTCTTTCCCGGACTTCTAATGCATTCTGTGTAGTATAAAAACTAGGACATACGCTAGCAACCTATTAGATTGCTAACAAAAATTTTCAAATTAAATGATGACATATAACACAGAATAATTTCCAATGCTTAGAAGTGAGCTGCATTTCCCTTACCATCTTGATTAGTCTTAAAAGGATGCCTATTTATGTTGGAGTTACCTCTCCTCATATAAGAGCACTTTATGGAGTGAGAAAGTCTTTTCTGATCAACCCTTGTCTTTCACACAGTTGCCAGTCAAACTGTCAGAAATCTGTTGTATGTGTTTGTAAGGAAATGTGTATTTCTTTGCCCTTCCCAGCTTTGTTTGGATAGCTGGAGAATCCTACCTTCCACTGCAGAGTGCAGAGTTACCAGTGGGAAGTTTCCCCTTATCCTTTTGACGAAAGGTTGTTGAAGAGCAGTACCAGACGAACAAGAGGCGCACTGCAAGTTACAAAAACAGAGCATTTGGGGGTAAGTATAACACTTGGAGAGACTGAACAATAACAAAAGTAAAAGTGAACCATATTGTTATGTAATAAAGCTTGGAAATTTTCATGATTACTTTTTATTTACTATTTGCACATTAAAAATAGAGAAGACCACAGAGACCGCTAAAGTTGGGATTAGAATGAGTAAAGCCCTGAATCCTAGATCTCGCCTTCAACCACTAAACCACATCTTCTATAGTTAGACCTTTTTTTAAGGCATGGAGCTGCTTATTACTCAACATTCTGCAAGTACTTAAGCACCCTGCTGAATCAAGGCCCACCTCCTGGAGACCAAAGCCCGCAGTTCTTACTCAGGCATTTATCCTTTGTAATCATGTAACCAGAATCTGTCTACAGTAAAACACACCCTTTTTCTGCACTGGAAAAATAAAGTAATTAGATCCTCCAGAGTTCATAGCCTTGATTGGTAGTGTATCACTCCAGTTTTAAGCTGAAAAGTCTCCACTTCACTCAGAATGATTGCTCTGTTCAAAAGTGGGAGTAATGTAACAGAGAATCAGGCCCAAAGTTCCCAGTCAAATGGCCATGCAGTCTTGATGAGAGTATCATGCTTTCTCATCATAATAGCTGTGTTGGGTATTGCTACTGTTGCTAACTGATGTCTATATTGATACATTTAAGAGGCACAGACAATATTACTAAGAACCAGACCATGCAGTTCTTTTCCATTTGATTGTATTTGATTTGCAAGAAATAATATATTAACTTGCATTAAATAATTATCCACAAGCTGGAACCTGGTCCTGAGACTCTGACATATGAGTTTCTACTCGTGCTGAGCTGGCTATAATTTTTCATCTGCAGGGTATCTTCACTATGCAAGCTGGATGAACAGGTTATTTTATGTTAGATCTCCAATGAATATCCATCATTAGCATTAAAGAAAGAAATAAAGAAAATGTATTGGTTCATGTAGACTCTGTCTTTCACATCTCCATTTACTGAAGAACTATTTGAAGTTCTCTTTGTGTCTGCTCAGGTAAATGGCCAGCTGGCTCCTCTAAATAACACATGCATTGTGGCAGGAGCAGGGGTATTTGGTAACCACATGTGTGATGATTTGTGTGAGACTCAGTCACCTGCATGTTCATGCTTGTTTGTTAGCCCTCGGCATCTCTCAGGTACTGTCCACAGTATGTAGCACACTGAGAAGGCCAGCGTGGTTTAAAAGACAGTTTTCACCTCTTCTGTCTGCTTGCTGGTGCAACGGTATCAAGTTTAAACCCCGTGCTGTTCCAGGGCCTCTTAGACTGGGCAAGAGACAGATTTCATTTAATATGGAGGGCTTCAGAGAGAGTGTTTTGCCATACTATCATTTCATTTGTTCAACATATTAACCCACTATTTGGGGCCACACAGTTGTTGCATGTTAAATCTTACATCATAGGTAGAATTGCAGTGAAGACTGTAAGACAAAGTATCATGAAAGACTTGTCTATATTAAAGATCTTCCAGTTGACTACCCTTTTAGTTGTACTCTAAGGTGCTGTTTTGCCATCACTCTATTAACCCATTTCAGCTGAAATTCACTGGTAAGCTCAGAATATATGCTTCTGAGAACTTGTGTAGAAAACCATGCACTGTTGCAATGTTCAATGGTGGAAAGCTCTGGACTGGGTCAATGTAGGTGAGGAGAGCAATTACTGTACTATATTCTGGCTTTTCCCAGATTTGAGGAAGCTTTTCCTTTCTTGGCATCTTTGGCTAGAGATGTTGAAGAAAATGTATGTAAGAGACCTTACACCACTTTACATGTGGGCAGAGCTGAGAGGAGCGATATGCTTACTCCAGGTCAATTGCAGACACACAGTTCTCTAATGTGTGGAAAATTGTCTGCTGACACCCTGTTCGGCCTCCCATCCCCTAAATCTGTTCGGACTCTCAGTTACTTTTGCTGACATAACCATCATGGCTCACACCATACCTTACCACGCAAACATTACAGAGGAGGAAATGGGAGGAAGAAAAAGGGAAATGCTTCCATCAAGTCTACCTCCTTGGTTGCAGGATCCCTGCCTGAAGCTGCTCTTGCAGCTACCATGGCAAGCAGGTGGCTTTGTGTTACCATGGCATTACTCCAGGTGCAGGAAGCTGCCCTGCCCCTACCCCTGCCCACCCTCCCTTCCACTTGGGCAGACACCATTCCCCCATAAGACCACCATGCGTGGTGTTGGGGGGACAGTCTCAGTGCTGTTTTGCACTTACCACTGTCTGTCTGGGGCAAACAGAATCAGAAATAAGCAAGATACAAGTCTAAAAGTCTGGATGTGCTGCTGTCCCATTCTCTGCTGAATGCTGAGCTCACGGAAGAGCTGCCATCAACTTTGGTGCATCTAAAGGACAACAGTCTTGTGCATCCTTGGGCCAAGCAAGTTCTCTTGAGTATCAAAGGAGAAAATCAGACCCAGGAAGAGGACATCTGAGTTTGTCATCTGCCTCACAAAATAAAATGAGGCAGCAGCTGAACTCTCGTAAGATTATAAACAGGGTGTCATATCCTTTTCTAAATACACAATACATGGCAGATCTCCCCCAGCACCACCCCCACCCACACAGACATACACACACTTGATCTGTGAGCAGTTTTGAAAATTTGGGCGGTAGAAACGTTTGTCACACCCACAAGCTATAACTGAAAGAGGGGAATGGGAGAAAAGCCATCCATTCCGGCTTCATGCTAAATTATCAGCTTCTTGGCTTCATGCCAGCTCAGCCAGCTTATAATAATAACTGGCTCTGGGCCAAGGCTTTTTAGAGTGAGAGAGAGCACACTGCTTTCTCTTTCTTCAAAAATATTTGTTAATAATCTCTATATTGCTTATAATCTGTGTAGCTTAATTAAATAAAAATGTCTATTTTAACTTCCCCGCTAACTGAAAACTGGAGGTGAAATCAAATTATTGGGAGTCCAGAATCAGTCTGGATTTCAAACATAAGACATCACAGGGACTGTTTGTAGCTGGCTTTCTGGTTAGGGACCCTGCTACCCCAAGACCTGAACACAAACACTCACAGTTTGATCATGGATGGCATAAAAACAAGAAATAGGATGAAAATCTATGATGAAAACCTACTGTTATATTGAACTATGTCTTGAACCTTGACCTGTTATCCCTGAAGATACACCACAGTGTCTTTACGTGATATGGTAAACTTTAAGAGGACTGACTTTATCTGAAAGACAGAGTTATGATGATGCCTGACATGATATCTTTCTAATTTTAGAATTAATCCAGTCAAACTACATTCTTAATGGCAAGGACTGAAGGAGAATCAAAATTCCTCTAATTCAAATGAGTGTATAAGAACCGTCAGGTCTCACTTACTTAAATTCTATTTCTTCTGGTCTCTTTGCTGGTCTTATTATTATTATTAAAACCCCTAGAGATGACCTGCTGTGATTGTATAAAAAGCCCCTCATGCATCTGAAGTGCAACCACAAATAGCAACAGAAAGCATAAGCAAAGCAGAAATCATATTTCATGCCTTTTGAACATGAAATACAGCAAAAAGGAAAAGAACATATACCAAAGAGTTTTCCAATAAGTTGCAGGAAGAACTCCCAATGTTAATGTAATGACAGATGAGCTTACTGGATATATTTATTAATGTCTTATAACTTGTTCCTTTTTCAGATTAGCTAATAATTTATCTTCCTCCTGCAGTGCAAATGATGGTCCTAAAAATTGTCCGTATACAAAAGTCCCTCTCTTGGGTTTTTATAGTTACCCATTGTTGTAATATTTATTAGACATTAAATCTGTTACTGCCTTGTGCTGACCTGCAGTAAACCTAACAAGAAGTGTGTTAGGCATACATCGAGAAGAGGGTGAAGATCAGTTCATGCTGGACATGTCCCCAAATCCATGGAAGTTGAACCTTGTTATCATTGACCTTCCTTAAGCTTTTTTGTAGCCAAAAGCTGCCTAACTGGACTGCAGACCCTTCAAGAACAATTTTTATCTTCAAATTTCCAGCACCTCTTGTTTTCTTTCTTCTTTTACAGTATTTTTAGTCCTTCTACTTTGGGGGCTGTCACTAAGGGGATGATGATATCACAGGAGGCATTCAGCACTTCACAAGATTAGGTCTCTGGTCCCTGCCAAAAATTGGAAGCAGTTGAAGGCTCAGAAAAAGATAATAAAACTTCCTTCTCTGAAATTGGGCAGATACATAGCAAGCTGAGCTGCCACTGCCATAACACCTTCCTTTATTGTCATTTCATTCTCCTTATTTATCACTTAAATTTTCTGGATCCTATCAGACACCATGAATGTCAAGATCACTGGGGTGCAGACTATTTTCTTTGTTATTTGTACAGTGCCTTGCAGAATCGAGTTCTAATTCCTGATTAGCCTGTACAAACCAATGCACTATAATAAATACCAGCAATAACAGTAACATAGGAGCATAAATTGTTTTCAATTTAAGAAATGTTCATATCCCATTATTAGTAAAATTTATACAATATTCTTATTTTAACTGCAGAAAATTAATCCGTTTCGAGTGGACAAATTTCACAAAAGAGTGTTTGCATTCTTCAGGTATAAGGACAGAGAAGCTTGATGATAGTCTTTAAGATATGACTGTTGACAAATTTCATTCTGTGTAGTTTCTCTAGAAATCTCATTATTTTCCTCTTTTCTGTTAAAACTTCAGCTGAAAGTTAGGCCTTGAGTCACAGAGGGTGTATTCTAAGAAGTTGTTTCACTCCCAGGTGAAACTGGATGCTTTGCTCTAGTGGAAACCTCTCTGTTTTATAGACTGCAGGACAGATTGTGACTACTTTGTGCAAAAGTTGGAGGGTTTATAGGTTCAAATGTAAAAAGAACTTTAGAAACTGGACTGCCACTTTATAATGCAGTTGATTAACAGCAGCAGAGAGCAGATGCTATGTATTCTCTGGTAAAGGAGCACCCAAGGTGGGAAGGTAGAGCTTGGGTGCCAGACCCTCCAAGGCATGACGTGCAAAGGCTGCCCTTCAGCAGAGTGCACTGGCTTGGCAAAGGCCTCATGCAGGGAAGCCTGAGAAAGCCTGACGTGCTCCTTGGGATGCTCGTGGGGGACCGTGACCATGTCCAGGCCTCCCAGCACAGCTCCCACTGTGGCGTAAGTTAAGAGAACCAGTTCTGAGAGGGAAGTGAGTGCACAGGGCTCTCCATGAAGAAACTGCAATTCCAGTGGTGGCTTGTGCTCATTATATAGTGTGAGATCACAAATAGAAGTTTTCACACTTGCCCATCTGCCACCAACTGACTCTAAAGAGCTGGTGAATCATACACTTAAAAGAGGGCGAATTTTTCCCCGCTGCCATTGGAATGTGTTTTGAAATTAAATATGCACAGCACAAAAGCTGAATAACAAGGTTGTGCTGATCACACCAGACACTGTGTATAATGCTACAGACATGAGGGTCAGGGGTCTAGGCCAAGACCATGGCCCTTAGTCACGGCATCAATGAAAGCTGATTCTTCCTTCCCCTTGGTGTCCCTTTCCATGTCTGAAGAGACTATTGAAAGAAAGATTTCTTTGAGAGGAGCCAGGGGAAAGAAAAAGGGGAGGGGGAGAGGGTTAAATAACATAAATATGGTGAAAAAATATTATTTTTGTGCTTGCATATGGTACTTTTTTCTCTCTATCTATGTGCATACATTTTCCATTTGCTATTTGTAATTATGGCTTTGGCTTTACAATGTATTCATCAGTGACACTGTGATCCTTTTGTTCTGCTGCATATTAAAATGGTTCAGAAGATAGATTCAAAAGGTCTCAGGTTCCCAAGAAGGAACATAATAGGGGTAATGCATGGCAAGAACAGTTTCTGCTTTCTACAAAACAGGAATAAATAAGGGAGCTATTGCATTACACTTTGTGTACAGTGCTGTACTCTTTGTCAAAGTGTTAGACAGATTCTTATCCATTGCAAATACTAGTTCTTAACCTGATTTATGTCTTGAAATCACTTTTAAGGTTCCCTGTGCTTACAGTGGAAAGCAGGCAGGATTTACAGAAGCATTATAAGCACATTCTTTTTGTGAAGAGCAATGTTAATATGATCATTTTGGTCATTCAAAAAGAAAAGAAAAAAGGATGAAGGAATGTTTTTGTTTTTCATTCCCACTTTAAAAGCAAGTTTTCTTTGGGTGTGACTAATCTACATGAAGTATAACTATATCCATTACCCACTGTAGGTTTGTGCAATATGTGACAGCTGTTTGACCCTGTCACTAATGTCCCTCTTACCATGGAAAAGAGACAGGAGTAGGATGCATTGAAGAAAAAGCACCCTTTATTCAGACTGCTGGACAAAATCAGACTCCTTGGTTCTCTGGTTGCCAGAGAAACTGTATATCCTATGCATCTGTATATCATCACAAAAATCTTTCCAACCCCTGACCTGTATAGCCCAGTTGTGGAAGGAACTGAGTCCACTACAGATGTCAGATCTCAGCTACCCCAAGACTCAACTTTGCCTTGGATGCACTACGTGATTCCCTGGAAACATGACTGCAGCATCCAGGCTTAAGGTGAGATTCATCCACACTGCAAATGAGGAGGCAGCTACGAACATAGCTGCATTGCACAGGCGATGCGATGCGAGTAATATTTGTTATCCCTGTGATGTGTTCATATCTACCTCATTCAGCCTTGTGGTGGGAGAAAAGTCAAGTGTTCATCCAAAATCAGTGTTTGACTGTTGCTTTTATAGTCTTTTCACATGAGTATGTGACTAAGCAATGCAGTGTCTGAATGAAGATACCTCAGCTTGCCGTCCAGAACCGGAGGCAGTATTGCTAAATCAGTGGGACATTGAAGATAATTTGCTTCATTAAGAAATATCAGCTGATGTGCCAGTAAGGGGCTATCCTACCTGCAGCACCTTGTATCTTTGTACAGGACTGGGTTTAAAATACACCAATTTATTCTATGTTAGCTGGGCTGCTTGTAAGTGCCTCTGAACTGTAGAGACATGACTTCAGGACTTCTGGTCTTCAGTTTCTCCTAACTCCAGTTTGTACAAACAGTTTGTCCTAACTCCCATTTCTTGTTGGCCTAATTGTATTAAAAACAGTGACAGCATTTGATGAAGGCTCCATGTTAGTCATTATTTCAGTCAGTTATTTGTTCCTCCTTTCCATGCAAAAGGAAGTGATTCTTCCCACCACTTCATTTTTCTACAAATCTGGAAGTGATGAAATCTAACAAAAAGCATAAAAAATTTCCAAAGGAGGATGAGGAAAAGATGGGCTCAGCTGACAAATGTAGACGTGCGGCTCTTAAACACTGCAGACTCAGAAATATTTAAGCACATGCCACATTTTAACAACATGGGTATCCTTGCTGACTTCATTAAGAGACCTATGACTTATTTCTCTTCTTTGGGGAATCTGAAGATCAGGACCACATTTACCATGTGGCATTCATGTTTAGGACAGTGAAAAAGTCAAAAATATGTTTTCTTAATTCTTCTTCTTTATGTCTCTTTGGAATATAGCTGTTATGGCTGTTTATGTGAAATTGATGTTGGCTATATACCATTGACGTTATGGTTAAGTAATGAGTGTTGCCTCAGTTGCTAGTAACTGGCTCTTATTCACTTTCATTGTGAGTTTATTTCCTCCCCAAGGAAATTTGGATACATCTCTGAACTGAGAATTACTAACTAATTTTTTGAAGCATTATTTCTGGTAGTTTCATTTGTGCCTTTTTCTGCTGATCGTACAGCTAACTAGGAGGAAAAGTACTTACCCAGTGTTCAGAGCTGTGAAGGATAAAAGCCAGCTAACCAAACAATCTTCCTAATTTCCCCCACCTCAGCCTCCTCTCACACATTCAGCTTCTTTTATCTTTTTCTCTATCAGCCTTGCTTACACCTGTCCCTGAAACACTTGAGCAGGAAAGACAAATTGATATTAACCCTTCACCATTAAGGCAAAAGTGGTATCTTTGATGTACTTATGGTTACGCTCAGGCAAACTACACATAGCCTGGAGAATGTGTAATTAGGTGACTGCTATCTTTCCAAACAACGGCTTTCCTTCTGTCTCTTATGAATCAGCAGTGCTTTTCATATATCTATATTCTTCAAAGATGTGTTTAAGGGAGGAGAAGTTGGATATGGTGCTTTTGTAAGGATATTGCTCAAATCGCTTTTAGCTACAAAGATCTGCTTTGCACAAAGGTAGGAGAAGGATGATCAGCTTATTGGTGGTATTTTACCCCAACTCAACCTCAGTGACTCCTGCAGGAATTCAATGGGAGATGGGAGGCACTGCCTTCATGGTGTCTTGCATGTGAAAAAATTAGCTCCTCCTCCAACCCCTGGAGTTTCCACAGCCTCTGCTGCTCAAAACATAGCTGTTAACTGACAGAGGTGGAGGTATGATACTTGAGCATAGCACATGGCCCTTTGAGAACTTGTGCTGTGGCTTGCTGTGGTCATATGCCAAGTTCTACATTCATTCTGCTCATGCCCTCAAGCAAGCAGCACTGAGCCTGAAGAAATACAGTGCTAGTAGGCAGGATATACTGAACAAAGCTCCGTTGTTTCGCTTATACAACTACATCATGTCTCAAAGTATAGTCAGAATAAGTGCATGTCTGCACTTCATCTACCCTTTGTAAGTTTGCTGGTGAGCAAATGCTCATTCTTTCCTCTCTAAAAAACACTTTATCTGCTGCTTTGTCTTCTGCTCTGTTCTATGTTTGTGGTTCAGCAATATCGCTATGACTCACACAATTCTTACCTATGGCTACAACTTCTTTGAATGTTTTGCTACATCAACTATATATGTAGGACATTACTTTGAGTTGTCTTATGACTTTTGGGAAGAATTTCACATTTGAAATAATTTTCCGTACTGGTACACTGATAGGTTCTATTTTGACTGGATATGTATGCTTGGGTGTTGAGCAATTTTTGCTGTAAACCACAGTTGAAGCAGTTCCAAGAACAGATTGGTGAGAATAAGGGGTACTATTAAGACCTTTTAATGTATTTAAGAGTGGTCCTCTCAAATGAGGCATTTCATAATTTCCCTACATGGAAATTACGATCTTGGGAAAGTACTACCCCAAGTACAAGAGATGGAATCTTCTGTTTCCTCTGATCCTCTCTTGCTATATAGGTCTTTCCATTTATGGAGAGAAATAAGGTCCACAGTCATTTGAGATGAGCATTTTGGGGTCTCCAGGAGGCCTTTAAAGGGAAGTCAGAGAAATAACAAACTGAGAGACAATATTCATGCCTATTTAACACTTTAACTGTCGAGAGCATGCATAATAACAATCTACTACAGCAAAGGGGAATTCATGTGGTTCAGTGGAACAGAGAAGTGGAAGCGGTTCTCGCACTGTTAATGGGAAGAGTGCAGAGTTGTGAAAGGGAAGGGAAACTCAGAAATGCAACAATGCAACATGCAGAAGAACATAACGCAGCTGCAATAAAAAAGCTGCCCCTGTTTGACCTTCCTCAGTTTGAAGCTTGTCATCCTAGTGTGTATGGAGTTTGGAAACATTAAGCACTAGAAAAATGTAAAATAGTCTTATAATGATGTATTCTGCCTAGAGAAACTGTTGTGGAGAGTTTCTCATTACTGATATTTGGAGAGGTTAGTGATAGAAATGACTGTGGGATGAGTAATAAGTAAAACTATCCACTCAGACTGATTCAAACCAATATGAATTATGCCTCAGTCAATAATGAGTGTAGGATTAGGCATACTGTACTTGATTTTCATCTCACTTGCAACACTGAAAATTAAAATTAATTCAACAGACTACATACCACTAGTAAAAGAGGGAGCAGCTACTTTCAGCTGGTAAGATCCATATTAAGGAAGAAGCTAGGTTTTGCAGTTGTGTTCAAAAAATTTGGTTCCAATCCCAACTTTCATCACAAGCCATTAATCTCTGTGCCCTGTCACAATCTATCCAGATCAAAAGCACTCCAAGATAGGGACTTTGCTTGCTTAAAATCTGCTCAGATTGTGTCCAACATATCTGCACTTGGAGATACAAATGTGGAACATACATGTTACAGTGGGAATGAACCCAAGGTCTTGAGGAAGACAGCTGAGTGAGCATCAGTGGTTGATAAGTGTATCACCCGGTTCAGTGCTTCTTGAATGAAACATATATATGACTTCGGTTTCTTATCATCTTTTGGTCCCATCGTCTTTTTATTTACTTTTGCTTTTGTTATTTCACCACAAATAAAGAGATGTTTGTTCCTCTGTAATCTCTGACACTACATGGTACTGTGACTGAACGGATCATAAAGATATAAGCTAGAATGGCACATTACGAGCCACTGCTGGCACAGGCTAAAAAGGAGGAATATTGAAACTTTCATCTTATATTACAAAAAATACTAAAAAACTTACGTCATTACTTTTAAAGACATTTTTAAAGGTTTTTGTTTTTTTTTAATTCGCTTTATTTAGTTGAACATATGCTGTTTGCTACAGAAAAGCAATTCCTTTTCATGTATCTTTAAAGTCTTTTTTCCCACCTGTATATTATATCTTTTAGTTTTGTAAAACAATTACAACTTTTAAAGTGCATGGATTGCCTGAGTTTTTTTAAGTTGAAAAAATATTATGCCTTGATGTGTCGGTTTGATGAGTTCCCATGATAAGGTTGCTCTACCCCCCAAACCTCTCTTTTCCTTGTTATATTTTAGAATGAAATTTTAAATATCTTCCTGTCCATTCTAGTGATTAGTCTTAGAGAGAAATGCAGCAACAGTCTCAAATTCAGTACATGAAAACAAAGGGAGAAGAAGGGCTAATGGGTAGTGTGCTAAGCCTAGGTCACCATTCAGTTCCTCCCTAAGCTGCACTCTTCCTGTGTGACCTTGGACCTTATCCCACTTCTTGTTACTCTGCAAAGTAGAGGTAGAAATACTTGATGTTGCACAGAGGTATTGTGAGAGAGATAAACATCAAAGTCAGGGAGGTGCTCAAACACTGCAGAGATAGAGACAAGATAAGTACTGTACATAGAAAAAACTCCATTATATGACTGAAACCCCCAAACAACAGGGCTTTAATCTTTAGACTTACAGTTTAAATAAAGCCTTGTCATATCCCATTGTGTAGTTTTCATGAATGTTTATTTCAATAGCCCTGTTGCAGTGACCATCTGGAATCATTCAGTCGTATAGTACTACTCCGGGCACTAATTAATTTCTTAAGTCCTGAGAACAAGGGTCTGCGCCTTACCAAAATCTGATCAATGTAAGACTTGAGGGATCAGGTCAACTTGGCTGACACCAAGCTCAGCTGGGAGCTGGCCTGGTATCAAATTGCCATGGTTTAAGGAGTTACTGGGCACCCACTAGGCTCTGGGACCTCTGTTCATATATGCACTTTACCCCTGGAAAATGCCAGGTAATATGACCTAGCTAAGCTTACTCTCAGTGCAAGCTACGGGCATGCACACACTCATTAATCTTAAGCATTTATTATGGAAAGATCCCAATAATTAAACAGGTACAATTTTGTGTGTGCAAAAGCTTTTTTAGTTCGACCCCACCACAGCTTCTAATCGAGAGTTAGTCAGCATTTCCCACTGTTTTCCTGCTGCTGGAAAACAGGCATGTGTGTTAATTCTCCTTTTCCTGAATCACCCTCACCTCCAGAAGCTCAGAAGGATAGAGAAGGATCAGGCTCTCTAGGCCATCAGATCACTGATTCCTCATGTTAAGCTGGGATCAAAATTCTAGATTCCTCAAAGCCTTTGTGTAGGGTCCATGACTGCAGTCTCAGGACAGAAACTCTGCTACAGTGAACAGCCTCTCAGCTTTGAAGACTATGGTGCCATGTGAAAGTCACAATAGAAAGAAGGGATGGTGGAAGGTGAGTATCTGCTACAGTAGCATTCTTTGCTTCAGATACAGCCCAGATAATGAGGAATTCAGAGGGGTTTCATGACTTCAAATAGCAATAAAGACCATTAATAAGTTTGCATATAGACAGTGAAATACTTTTACAGAATAGTGAAATAAATAATCAATGTAAATAACCATCATTTGAGCTAAAATGAATGATCACAGTTGCATTCTCCTGAATCAAAAAAAAAAAAGCAGTGTGACTTTAAAATGACAAAGACATTAGCACATTGCTGCTCTGATTAAACACGGTAGAACAAATCTGATTGGAGGCTGGTCAGTTTGTGCCTGATGCCTAATCGAGAGCTTATTTTTTACCACAGTCCCTAGGGCACTGCTTTATCTTCAAAGCTTGAGCCAAGAAAATTCACATCTTCAAGTTGTCTGCAGGCTGTTTTTCTTGCTTTTTTTTTCCCCCTTCCCTCTCTCTGCCTCTCCAGATCTCCATCCTGGCTCAGTTAACAAACCTATTAATCCCTAGTCAAGTGCATACATGCAAAACTCTGATGAAAGAAAGCAAATGAGGAAGAAAAAGAGCAGAACTCTACAGATCAACACCAGCAGCAGTACTATTTTCCTTCTGGTTTCATCTCTCTGTTCAGCAAAATTTTGTGCATGCATATATTTTCCAACAATGTGGCAAGATGTAGCTTTCGTACATCTACTTCACTGTAAACTTGGGCCAATAGCTACCTCACATAAGTGGCCACTACTTTGTTCAAGAGATAACATCGAAAGATAGGGCTGCTTCAGGAGCAAATTTTCAAGATTCTAATATTCTGCTATTAACAGAAATTCTGTTGTGAGCCAGTAGGTTTTGGGTAGTTAATTCCCATTTGTGTTTTTGAAAGATTTCTTTTAACTGGTTATCAGTATTTCAGTAATGTGTTGGGGAAGGAAACAGATACCAGAAATATCTTTTAAAAAGTACATCTGCAACTCTGCCTATAAATTAAGCAATTAAATATGTAAGATCTATGGTTAGACACCTACAGACTCAATTGAATAAACACTGGTCTAATAAGGAGAATTAACTCTACAGAACAGTGGAACTCATACCAGCATGTGAGACTGAAGATACCCATCAGTATATTCTATTGCTTGAATGTGCTAATGTTTTGAAAATTTAACCCACTGTATGTTTATGGCTATTTATCCCTTCCTTTCCTCCCACCCACCCTCCAATTATTTCATTCCTCTGGAATGTGACTTAGCGTGGAATACAGAATCTCTTCATTTCAGGGCATGCACGGTGTTTACCTGTAGCTCGTATGTTACTGTATCTTAATGGGATCTTGAAGGAGGATTCAAGGCTATTTAGTTTCCATTCATTCTTGAAGAGGTTTAAATAGAGACTGACAGCATGCTAATGTTTGATAATCATTACCATCAGCTAAGGGGAGAATCAATGATCACCTAATACTTCCGTTGGTTTTAGAAACAGATCCCGTGACTGAAAAGTCAAAGTCATTAATCAGCCCATAGTATGATCTACATAAAAGAAACTACATCCTCGCAGCACATAAAGCATGTTGTCTCCTGTTCATGCATGTTATCTTTCAATTTACATTTTATGCAGATTTGCCTAGCTTTATGATCTCTGATCAATTTTCTGGCTTACAAGGATGTTTTAAACACTTCCAGCCGCTTTTCAGGTTTCACCATTTTCATCTGCAGCTGAAAATGCTGCTGAATGAAGCTGCAGCTAGGAGGTGGCATGTACCATGTAGGGGGGGAAATCCCTGTCCATGTGATACAAAGAACCACCATTTGCTAGGAGAAATCCTGTTCAGGAACAGCTGCTAATGAGAACTAATTTACTAGCACTACTGCTCATATTATTTTATATTATTTATATTACTTTTTTACTGTTTACATTAAGAGTATGTATAAACAATAAATAATGAAATTATTACTTGTTCTATTATAGCAACTGTCTCAGTCATGCCTACAATTTTTTCGTACTCAAACTGTGTAATTCCAGAGCCAAAAAACAGTCTCTGTCCTAAAGTACTTGTAACTGAATACACCACTGGATTTCCAGATAGTTCAATAGAATAGGTAACACAGAGGAATATATTTCAAAACACACCTGTGGTGGGCTGCATTATTAATACCATTTAATAAAAAGCAAACTGAGACACAAGTCTTCATAAACTGATATTTTCGTGGGTTTCTATTAATCTGGGGTCTGGAATTATGCCATCTTCTTCTATCTGACCAATTACTTTCTCAGTGTTATTTCTTCTCTATCACTTCAGCTAGCAGCCTGTGTTTCTGGTGCTTAAGGTCTTGAGATTACTCTCAAGTGACAAATGATGATGTATGTACACACAGTTCAGTACTTCTCCCTTTGAGTTTAACTGGACTGGGAAATGCTACAGTCCCTGGAAATCAGGCTCTCTGTTTTTCAGCTTCAGTAATAAAGAAGGGAGGCATCCTGCCTTAATGTGAGATTTTAACATTTGGTTTGGAAGTATTTTCTGACTTTCACAAGCCTACAGAAAAGACGAGTCTCCTGACATACACCTTGTGCTTTAATCACAAGAACATCCTTAATTAGAGGCAAATTCTGACACTGAGTCAATTAGATCACTTGTGGAATAAGGTAGTTCTCAGTGAGAGCGACAGTGGCAAAATCTGGTCCTTGATAAATGAAAGGCAATGCTGAATACCTCCCTAGGACTTTGATGAGAATGCACAGTAACTCCCTTGTCTAAAAGTCTGAAGCTTTCCTGCCTTCCCTTGTGAAAGTAAAGGATTTCTAAATATGTTCTATTATTACTATTTATTTTAAAATACAGTAAATTATTAATTTCCTTTTTATTCTTATTTGAATCAAAAAAAGTATTCACATTTCTGATATTAATTGGTTGAGATTTTCAAAGCTGCAGAAGTACTGAAGGAGCGGAATTAAAAATCTTATCTTCCATTCATTCATTCACATGGAACTCACCATTGCTGCAGTTCTCCCAAGCGTTCCTTTTCCGACATAGAGGTTTGAATTATGTCAACTTCTGTGTTATAACACCACGTCTTTCTTTAAGAGATGACTGCTGTTCATTTCTTATCTTTATTGTGTTTTGTGTGCTTATTTGTTTCCCAAAATACCCCTTACCATATTTCTTTTTATCATCGGAACAAACTTGTGATAATAGGGCTGATTCTTTTATGAGCACGTGGGATTTACTAGATCACTGTGCATCTCAAATACTGTTAAGAGGTTACAGATTTTCTACAAGGCATAGTGAAATGTCATTTATTTTCTGTGTTTTTAACCTTTTAGAACCAGTACATTGCTTCAGAGTGAAAATAGTGTATTTTTAAAAAAAGCAAATACTCCCATTTATCATTGATAAATTTCAAAATTCAACATGTTTCAACTTGCTCAGATCTACAGTTAATATTATGCATTCCTTCTGCTGAAGCAGTCACTGCAGATAGCTCAGAAGCTCATCACTCTCCAGCTGCAAGCTGACAATTTATCCGGTTTAAGATTGTATGTCACCACTGAATGTTCTGATCACTTGTAAAAAGTACTGCTCTAACCTTAGTAATTGCATAAGCTCTGGATGGGTCTTCTGGCTACGAGACATTTCCTTACAAGCCATAAAAGTTCCCAAGACCATAGAAAAAGAAGAGATCAGTGGAGATACTGTAGTGATTGTTCATACACTGGGAAGAAATGCTTCCTCTGGAGTGGAAAGAAGGCATAAGGGGCCAAAATTGTAATGAAGACATGGAGTTACAACAAGAATAAATTTAGCTCCATGAGTTTAGATGAGCAGCCTGGACAAAATGGTACGTGACAGCTCTTCGGAGCCAGGTTTTCCTCTGAGTCTGTACTGCCACTTTAGCACTACATGTTTTTCTTAGCCCTAATCATATGCAGTGCAAGAAAGAAAAGAAACTCAGCTGCTTCTAAGTGCTGAAAAAGACAGTAGCTTTAGAGATTCAGATGAATGTGTAAATAGTTGGATGGACAGGGAGTAGAACCCCACCAAATAAACTCCTCACAATTTGGGCTGGCCAATTTTCTGATACTTTTTCTCAATGGGTTAAAGAGATGCACGTGGTTGTAATATCTGGAAAATGTCAGGCTCAATATCACGGTGTTCTGATATTGACCACATCTCTTACGCAGGACAGTCAGGATTCTTCACCTCTTGAAATAGAAAGACATAGTAAAGAAGTTTGTCTTTTTTCCACTATGTCAAGATTCCAAAATAAAATGAATGACAGATCATTTTAGTTAACCAACATACTGAGCTATTGTCATTCTAAAAATATTTTATGAAGGGCTAGGGAAATCATGTAGACTGAAGAAAATTTTTTAAAAAGAGCAACTATTTTCAAATATAGAAAGATTTTTGATTATGACAATTATCATTGAAAGATCTAATTAGTTTACTCTATTAGAATTCTGGATTGACACTAAAATAAAATTTTAAAATATTCCAAAATTATATTTAAAAAAAAAATCTCTAATCATCCAACCTACAACAGATCCACAGTCAATAAACATAAGAACTTTATTGTAATAATGGGTATGTCCTCAGAAGTTTCCTCTTTTGCAAACAATGTTCTACTAGCATTTTTACAATGCATTTCAATTTTAAGCAACAAAAGTTGTACCTCTGGATATTCTTTCAATAACCAACAGCCACTAATATAGGTAAAAATATTCAGAATTTTCTAAAATGGTTTTTGTTTTTTTCATCTGCAAGTGTTTGTATATGCAGTTGACTTCCAGGTAGAAATTTAGACATTTGTCCTCTAAATATTCGAAGCTGGTGTAAATAAGGTGGTACAGAAACAACTACTTTGATTTACCCTTGCAATTTATTTTTGGGCACAAAAATATTGCCATACCTTTAATATATGCAAATTGCATGAACATGGAGCACAGGCCTGAGTCCTTTGAAAAATTCCTCCTTAATCTGCTAGACAACCTCGGTCATGTTTTTGGATAAAGCAGCAAAATTAATGGATGAAGAGAAAGCAGCAGATGTAATGTATTTGGATTTTAGAAAAACATTTGATACAGTGTCTGACAAAACCTTACTTGAAAACTTAATTGAAGTTGGCTTGGAGAAGAACAGTGTTATGTGGATTGAAAACAAACATTAATGGATAAATGGGTAAACAAGACTGCAGAGAAAGGGTAAAGATAAACCACAGTGTAATGATTGAGGAGTGGTGCCTACTGGGGCACCAGAGGGATCAGCCTTTGGTCTTATGTAACATCTTTATTAACGATCTCAAACACAGAGTAAGCAACATATTGACAAAATTAGTGGATGATACTAAATGTGCAGGAGATGTAAAGGAGAGGAATGAAGATTTAGATTACTCAATTATAACAACATTAATAGAGAGTAAACAAAAGAAATTTCCAATCATTACAAAGTACAGCATTACAGACAGATACAAGAAATACAGCAGGGAAATAATCTGTGGAATAGAAGATCTTCTGAGAAATGATCTGGAAGGAAGATCTAGAAGTAGCAGTTGACAATCCAAAGTTTATATGAGCTCTACATATAACATAGCGGCAAACAAGGAAAAAAGTCAAGTGTGAGCCAAAGATGCAGAAAAATGTTTTCATCGGCTATCCTATAATGAGGTCATAGTCCTTTCTTACATAACTGTGGTCTTCCACCCAAATGGAATTACTGTTTTCTGTCTTGGACAACTGATAAGAAAGCACACTATCTGGAGCAACAACTCAATAAAGGTTCAGAAGGGAGCTCCATGGAAAAATAATGGGAAAGGTTAAAATATACTTGATATTTAAGAATATGAAAATGAAAATCACAATTCTGCACAAAGCTGATAGCTGAAAATAAGATATCTTTTTTAAGAAAAAGATAAAACTGAAAACAACAGCATAAGACTGAAAGAAGGATGTAAGCTGAACAAGAAAGGACAACATTCTTTATTTACATTAAGTAGTAGTCAGCAGAATTGTTGTTGTAGGGGAGCGATGGAGCAAACATGCCTGGGTGGTTTTGACAGTAAAAGTTCTGATTGCGTCCAACTTCCTTTGAGGTGGCAGAAAACATTTTCAGACCTGACACATGTCCAATAGTTCAGTTATACTCCACACACCTGATGCACCTGGCCTAAACCGCAAGTAGGGTTGAAACCTTCACAGCTGGTAAGCTACAGTGTTTTAGAACATATGCAGGCAGGGGCCCTGT
This sequence comes from Scopus umbretta, assembly GCA_013400535.1. NCBI lineage: Eukaryota > Metazoa > Chordata > Aves > Pelecaniformes > Scopidae > Scopus > Scopus umbretta. Next base: position 23,497 of record VZTL01012052.1, read on the forward strand.
CTTAGCTAAGGGTTTGCTCACTGATAGAAAAGCTGGGGGCGGGGGGGGAGGGGAACAAAACGGATGGTCAGTAGCGTGTGGAAACTTTGGCTATCCTCTAGGGACATTGTGCAGCTCAAATGCCCAGGGTAGGGCTTGGAACTATGATTTATGTCTCCCTGTGCCAGCTTTGATGAATTTGGTGCAACATTACATTGCAAAGGGTGTCTGGGAAATTCTCTGACTATCATGTGAGGTGTCAACATGTATGTAGAGGTGTTATGTAAAGTCTAGTACAACTATGGTAATCAGACGTATCAAGTGACAAGCTGCTCACGAAGTCTTGGAACCCGAGAGCATTGCACATGGGGATGCACCTGGATTAAGAAGCACACAGTCTCTGCACAGGGTCAGAGGAGGCAGAAATCAGCCTCCTGCAGCAGGTGCTGCCCTAGCTGAATGGCTACCCAGGGAGCACTGGCCAGAGCTTCTTGCAGAATCAGGTGTGGTGCATTGGCAAAGGCAACAAGCTAGGGGCAGTGTGACCACACCGCTGTGGCAAATGCTTTGAAAGGGATGGTGCATCAGAAAGCCAGAATGACTCCTCATATGTGGGAGAAGCTGGCCCTTCTGGGAGACATAAAAAGCAGAGGTAAGATGTGGTGCATTTGCCTGGCACCAGTCTTTCTAGGGAGGGTATCAGTCATTTCTTTCCACGTTTCAGTAGAAAGGACCACATGTCTGTGCCACTCCTTCTGTAGCTGTATAATGCTCTGGAACTCTGAGGCCAAAAGGAGGTATTATGACAGGTTTCACCAAAAGTGATGGTAATGGTAGTCTGTGAGGAAAGTTCAGTTTTGTACAGACACTGTGTGGCATTAGCCTTGTTGTATACAACTTGGTAGAGGACACTGTACAGGCAGCAAGGCATTTCCTTTCCACTTCTGCCTGGGATCACTTCTTAAGCCATGCTTGTTCCCTATCCTGATGCATAGAGGTACCAGACCACTGCATATGAACCAGATGAGAATAGATCTTGTATCATCTCAGAAGGATAAGGGTCTACCAGAAAATCAGCACTAAAAGCATCCATAAACTGTGCAAGCACTGCATGAGCAACAAATGATATTTGTACAGTTCTTTCCTCCCAAAGGGTCCTAGAGCATTTTATTCCCTCTTCTGACACTGAAATGCAGCCACCGCTGGGGTGGAAGCCAGCAGCCATTCAGCATCAGGGACAGTGCCATATTTAAGCAAGATAAATGCACAGAAGAAAGACCATCTGTTAGCATGCCAGTCAATTTGTAGATACAAGTAGATCCATAGCAAGTTGTGACAAACCCATGTGCCAGAGCCCCCTCCAATATTTCTAGCAGAGTACAGGCAAGCATAAGGAAGTCATTTGTGTACGCCCTAGTGGTGCCGTCAGCCTGCCTGGGAGGACTCTCTGCACTCTGTGATACCACTATGTCCCCCTAGGACAGGGGACTGAGCAGACCTGATGTTATCTGTCAATGGTTCCCCCATATAAGGGCATGAAGGTAGGCATGACAACTTTTTTGCTCAGCTCTAGTCTGGATTTTGCCAAAGTCTTGAGCCAAAGCTCCTCCGGAGGAGTGCCCAGAAACGTTTGGCTCTAAAACCAATCTGAGGGATCTCTAAGTGCCAAGTTGTAGAAGCCTCATGGAGTCTCTGTGGCCAAAACTGTGGAAACGGAAATTTGCTCTGAATAGAGCCCTTATAGATCAAACATTCAGAGTAGACTAAACATCTTTGACAATGAGTCTAAGATTTCATGGCAAGGCAATTTTGCTCAGTAATTTGTTCAGATGTAAATGCTTTTTAGTTCTCTAAGTTCATTTCTCACTAAATTATTTTCTCAGGACAGTTCGTTTGAACATAATAAGGCATCCAAGCCTCAACTACAGCAGGACCTTTGCAATACAAGTGCATGTGTTATAATACCTTATTTTCCGTCATGGAGTTTTAATCAAATTCACTAAAATGATGGACTGCAATAGAGATTTTTCAATAATGTATGTTAAAAGGGTCCTTATGTAATGACTTAGAAGTAGAGAGTGAAAAGAGGATAGTGTGTTTCAGCATACAATATGCTATGAAAGATTAGCTAAACTATTGGGAAGCCCACACAGGTCTCTACTACCCTCGGTGCTTATGAGTCATTATGGTCTTGTTTGTTTCTCTGATAAATTCAGTAAACTGGGGTGCAGTATATCACGCAGCAATGCCGTATATCATTCCATTCTCTAATAGGAACATAAAACAATCATTGATTGCAAACAGGCTCTTTTAAAGATTCACTACACTGTTTGGCATTTCCAAATGTTTTTATGTTGGCAAGCTATTATAATAACTCATATGGGATCAAAATGCATATAACTTATTCCAAAGTATTCCACATGCTAATTAAGTAAACAGAAGTGCACTTGTCCCTACCTCCCCCATCAAAAGTAAGTATGCTTATTCTCCAGAACGTTATTTCACTTCAACTTCTGCTCTTTATGTATCATTCCAAACCTTCTTCCCCCACCTCCAGCATTCATATTCCTGTTCACTGACTCTCTTGTTACTGTCTCTGTCTTTTCATATATCTAAAATATTAAAGTGAAGCAAGGTAATGAGTCACTTTTTATCTCTCCAAGGAGGAGAGAGGAAGATGACACATGGTGCACTGATCTTACTAAGAAAAGTACAGTATATATGGAAGGGTTTTTTTGTTTTTATTTAATCTTTACTTTATCAAAACTGCATTGCACAAGTCATCTTCCTTCTCTGAAAAAAAAAAA
>VZTL01012052.1:26579-40667 GCA_013400535.1 Scopus umbretta
GGGGGGGGGCGCGAGAACAAAGAGTGGAGTCTGGCACAGATGAAGTACTGGGGCTGGGCCAAGAAATTGCTCCCGCTAAGGAATTTTCAAAGGAGTTCACCTGGGTGAAAATGGTCTTTGAGGTACAAATCGTTCACACCCCAACTTGTGGCTATAATCACTCCTGCCAGAGGAACAGCCAAAACCAGCTGCTCCACGTTGTCTCATTAGATCTGCCATTTTACACACAGCGGCCAAAGACAAAACAGGCAGTTGCTTGGCAGAAGCCTGGGGCTGCTTGGCACCACAGCAGAAGCATGCTCTTAGCTCTGGCTGTGGCCAACCCCAGGCACAGAGAGAAGGAGAAAGAGAGGAGGAGGAGGAGGAGGCGGTGGCGGCGGCCCACTGGCAGTGCCAAGCTTCATTATTGCAACAAGATTTACAGGTTGTAGGTCAGCTTTCTAAGCAGGTAACACCACCTGCAACGATAGAGAAGGACACACACCTTATCTGAATCTCTCAGGAGTGCTGTGAGGTCTGGAGAGCCATAAGCGAAGCGAATCATGTCATATCCACGCTACTCTTGACTCTGGCAAGCAGGCTCCCATCTCTGGGTGTTTTTGTGAAAACAGAGGGCTGGCCAGCCAGCCTTCCAGCACTTGATAGAATAGCAAAGGACTTTTAGTGCCATTATTGAAAGACTGGCTACAATCACCCCAAGCTCCAGCTCAGATACCTACCGTGATTAAGTTCCATAGCGATGATATGTTTCCCTTTACTATGACTCCTTCAAACTGCATTTCTCCAAAACAATCATTGTAAAGGAATGTAGCAGTTTAAGAGGAAGGCCCTATTATTGTATGGATTGTCTTTCTCTTACAGTGTGCGTTACAAATGCAGAATCACAGTAAACAAGGCTGGCTATGAATCTTCCACCTTAAGATGATAAGATACCGGCTTGCTGATACAGCATAACTTTAGTAGTATCCTATTTATCTGTGTTGGAGGAGACAATATTAATCCCTTCAATATAGTATCACAAAATCCCAGTGCAGATCCCTGTGGTCCCTCACAGGGTANTTTGTTTTTATTTAATCTTTACTTTATCAAAACTGCATTGCACAAGTCATCTTCCTTCTCTGAAAAAAAAAAAGAGCAAAGCAAAGCAAAGGCAGGTGAAAGAAGCACTAACAATGATACCAATTACAACACTTTTCCAGTTCAGTTCAGGGCACTCGGTACTTTAGTGCAGCTTGAAGATAGTCATGTCAAAAGAAAAATGTTTGATATATATTAATTTCAAGCAAAATAAGCTTCCCCTTGATGTCCATATATGTAAGCCCCATTAGTATTACTCATCCGCATAAACCAAGGGAAGAACACACCTCTTAGAGTTAATTGTATCTTCACATTTGAAGCCAGAACTACAATCTGCCATTAGCGTGTTTATGGCTTACGTCTTTTTGCAGAGAGCGGATGCCACTAACATCTTCACAGAACACAAATGAGGGGTGATCCCTGAGCTGACATTCTGGGATACACATTCTTCAGAAGGCAGAGGAAGAACGTCTGTCCCTTTGTGTATCCCTCACTGCAGGGCTGGGGGGCCTTTACAAAAGGCTTTCACTCTGAACTGGTCACTTTTTTAAGCACTGGTGGAGCCTTGTACCTACGATGCATCCAGGAAGGAAACTGCGGGNGGCGGCCCACTGGCAGTGCCAAGCTTCATTATTGCAACAAGATTTACAGGTTGTAGGTCAGCTTTCTAAGCAGGTAACACCACCTGCAACGATAGAGAAGGACACACACCTTATCTGAATCTCTCAGGAGTGCTGTGAGGTCTGGAGAGCCATAAGCGAAGCGAATCATGTCATATCCACGCTACTCTTGACTCTGGCAAGCAGGCTCCCATCTCTGGGTGTTTTTGTGAAAACAGAGGGCTGGCCAGCCAGCCTTCCAGCACTTGATAGAATAGCAAAGGACTTTTAGTGCCATTATTGAAAGACTGGCTACAATCACCCCAAGCTCCAGCTCAGATACCTACCGTGATTAAGTTCCATAGCGATGATATGTTTCCCTTTACTATGACTCCTTCAAACTGCATTTCTCCAAAACAATCATTGTAAAGGAATGTAGCAGTTTAAGAGGAAGGCCCTATTATTGTATGGATTGTCTTTCTCTTACAGTGTGCGTTACAAATGCAGAATCACAGTAAACAAGGCTGGCTATGAATCTTCCACCTTAAGATGATAAGATACCGGCTTGCTGATACAGCATAACTTTAGTAGTATCCTATTTATCTGTGTTGGAGGAGACAATATTAATCCCTTCAATATAGTATCACAAAATCCCAGTGCAGATCCCTGTGGTCCCTCACAGGGTAGTCATAAAAATGCAAAACCTGCTACAAGAATGAATTTCTTTCTTTAAAGGAAGTGGAGTTTCAGGTTTTTCCTTTACTGCCTTGGCATCTCTTTCTATTTCCCCGAGACCACTGTCAATGGTCGTAAGACCACTTGCAATTTCTGGATATTCTGGACAGCATCCACTTGCACTAGAATGAAGAGCACAAGCATTTGCATTTGGATACCTCGAATTTATCTTCTTCCCCTGAGACTTCTATTTCATTATTGGGCTCCACTGTGGCAAATGTCGCAGCATCTCTGACACGGAAGAGCACACCACTCTGTGCAGTAGAGCCGGCACAGTCAGGTTGGTGAAGCTGCATGCCAGCCAGGTCCACCAGGAACAATATACTTGGTTCAGTACTTTTGCCTACACAGGGAAGACTTCTCAAATCCACCCATTGCTTGCCCAGTTAGTTCACTTTTACCAATGAAGATTTTATAAATGTGACATACTAAACTGCCTGCTCAGCCTTCCTCAGTCACCCTGGGACACAAGAGATCTTGGTTCACCATACCCATCTAAGTCTTAAATTCAGAGCTGAAGGCTGAAGCACTTGCCAAGGCCTTCCTTCTGCAGGCTTCAGAAGCAGCACTTTGACTGAACTGAGCTGAACAAAATAGGCAAGTAAGCATTTAACTCTCAGCTGTGCTTCAGGAAAAATGTCTTGGAAAATCTGCAGCAGAACTGGCTGGGCCAAACTGCAGAATGCCCACACTGTATCCTAAAACTTCTGAGAAGAAAATACAGGCCTCTGAGTACTTTGCCAAATCACTGGTAGCTGTGCTTGTGGAGGACATGTTTATACAAGAAATTATGAAAAGTGCACAATATTGTCTGGAAAGAAACAAGCCCTCAAGGGTGCAGCTCTTGTTACGGGAGAGAAGCTAAAAAAGAATTGTACTTTGCAGCATATATCCTTAATTTTATGCTGTACCTTTGAATATGTTGAGGTTTTGGAAGTTCCTCATTCTTACATGAAAATATATTAAAAACTTACTCTTCTTAAGATATTTATTTTTCTTTCCAGTGCTGAGCAGGGAAAAAAAAAACACAAAAAAACCCCCAAAAACAAACAACAAAGGAAAAGAACATGAAATACATTAATGTCTAAACTGGAATCCTCACAGTGAAGGGAAACTGGGGACACTCCAAAAAATGTCAAGTATTAAGAAGTGAAGGGGGATTTCCCCCCATTGTTTGAAGGTCTTTTTTTCCCCACACAGTATGAAACTAACTCTTACAACTAACCTCACAGGATTTCAGACTGAAACAGCATACTCCAAGCACACCAGCAGCATTGAATGAAAATCTGCATAGCCCTCACAGGTACGGAAAGTAACACCACTCCTTCAGAGAGCATGCAAGCCATACTTTATGAACCTATATTCAAAAGCATGCATTCTGTATGGAGAGGGAGGACATACAGGAAGTAAATGCACTTTCAGGGTAGTGTAACACAACCCTCCTCTCTGCCGTTCCCTTCTCCTGGCATCAGGGTAGATGTAATTCTTCTCATGCATTATTGATAGGCCCAAAAGCCTGCCAAGCTATCCTGCTTTTTTTGTGACAGACAAAGGAGGGTACACGGATGGCACCTCTCACTGCTCGGGGCTCTGCTTTCATTAAGAACATTTTCTGCCTGTTCTCCAAGGGCACCCTCTGTCAGAGACTGCCACGCAATAAAAAAAAATATGGCTTTGAAGTCCAGTGAATAGAAACAAAATGAATTAGCGTTCAGGTGTTCGTGCAACCTGATTACAAAGGCCCAATTCAGTGGCGTCCTTCACACCTTTTCACTTGTCCCTGCATAATCTCAACACATCTTTTAGGCTCTCTGCCTTTCTAGTCCCCCTCCTCCCTGCTCCCCCCCATCCCTTTATTTCCTAATGCTTGCAGGTCCTCCAGGAAGACACAAGCACTTACAGTTGTTGAGTGATTAAATATTTATAATCAGGGCAATGAGTGAGGTGTTGAATAATAAATGCTAAGGTTGAGGCGGCCTTAGATAATTTCTGCAGATTTCTTCATCCACAGCCTCTTTGATTCTAAGGCAAAATCCTTTTAATTAACAAAAACTTTTTTTCTTTTCCTTCCTTCTTCTTCTTCCTCTTCTTTTTTTAGCAGCTGTGACAGGCGACAGTCCTTTATCACTGTTTTGTTCATGAACCTTAACCCTGAGACAGTGCTAGAGCTGTCATTAAAACCTTAGATAGACATGCATAAAATTTACATTGGTTGTTGCTTGCTCACATTTGGGTTTGGTTTTTATATATATATAAAATATATATATTTACCCAGATTCAGTGAAACTCCTCTACATCAACTAGTATTTAGTCAAGAAATGAAAGTCTGCAATAAATGGTCAGTCAGCTATTAGGGACAGTTATAGCATGTTGTGATGGAGACAATGAGTGACTTATATAAAGCTTCTTTATAGAGCTGTAATTGTAGATAACACAGGACTTTACAGAACAGACAGAACAGCTAGATTAACCACAGGCTTCTCTTGATTTGAACTAGCAATGCATTTAGTCTTTAATATCGCTCTTTGCCCTCCTTAATCTCCCTAACCAATGGCATTAGAGCTAGGGATTGTTTTGAATATTTTTTCTTTAAAAAATACTCTTTTTTTAAAAAAAAGTTCTGGCTTCTGGAGTCATGTGAGAATTTCAGTTTGGGGGAAGGAGAGTTCTTCTTTAAGAAGTATTTCAGACACTAGCAGTATGGACAAAAAGCCTGTGAAAGTGATGCCTCATGAGATCAGAAGTCCTGGAGCAAGTAAGAATCATTTTCCTTCCCCTCTCTCCTTCCAGTTACATTCACTCTCATGACTATGCAGGAGGCTGATTTGTCATTTCTGAATGCTGGATTTGGCTGAGAACTGCTGGTATAACACAGACAAAGTAAAATACAAGGCAACATCTCCTGAGAGCCAGAGTTTGGAGACCAATGTGAAATAACCGAAAGTAGGAAAAAAGCATTCAGCAATAGGATTTGGAGAAGCAGTAAAAAGACATCTGACAGTTAAGAGCTTTGAAGCATTTCAGTGACAAAGATGACTTAACCTGGAGCATAAAACTAACAGAGAAGCATTAGGAACCCCATGGTCTTTCTCCGATCATGTCACTCTGATGGCTATATCACTAACTCCTCTCAAAATGAATGTTACCATATTTCCGTATGTGGCAACACTGTTTTGAAGCTTGGTAAATAAATGATTTATACTCTTTTGAGACCTTTGAATTTGAAAGGAACTGGAAAAATTAGAAGTGCAAAGTAATATAAAGGTTTCTCTCTGATGCTCCTTCCCTCTCACACTTTTCCCTTGCTCCAAGGTGGGCTCTTTTCCACAGGCCAGAGCTCCTTCAGGAAATACCCGCCTGTCTGCCATGGTCCTCTCCATGGGCTGCAGTGTGGACATCTGCTCTACCACGGAGCACCTCGTCCTCCTCCCCCTCCTGACATTGGTGTTCCTTCTGCTGTTTGTCACTCTTTTTGTTCCCTGCTCTTCCTCCCTCTGTGAAGCATTTGCTGACCCATCTTAAATACGTTTTCCCAGAGGCACCAACAGCTTGGCTGAGGGGCTCAGCTGTGTCCTGTGGTGGGGCCGTTGGAGCTGGCTGGAACTGGCTGGAACAGTCCGTGTCCAGCATGGGGCAGGCCCAGCCTCTCCTCACAGAGGCCACCCTGCAGACCCTGCTGCCAGCACCTGGACATGGACACCCAAAACAAGCTAAAAATTTTAGCAATTAATTACATTTTGAGAAACCTATATTCTCATGTGCTGTAGCTGGACGCTGGTGAGGAATATTTCTGCTGATACATTCCATTGCTTGACTCTTCGGATATAAATACAGATCAAGAGAAATTAAGTTGTTCGCTTAAGCTCAGTTGTTGAAATACAAAAGGGAATAGGGGCTGAGTTTAAATCAAAACATCATCACACTGGTGGTTCGCTCTGTAATGCAAACAGTACTGCAGTGCTGGTCATATTATCTCATATTATTATATTACCTATCATTATATCAGGTAATTTGAAATAACGTGACATCCAAAAGAAAGCAGGAGTTGGGATTGGTATTTCAAGGAGGAAAATGGTGATATCCCAGCAGACTAAAAAGGTGACCAGGGATGAAAAGATTTGCTCTATTTACATGTAGAGCTCTAAATACCAGTACAGTGTGCAGTAACAGGAGCAGCAAGCTGAGCTTTCTGGAGGATTTTTTTCTTGTTCTTGTTGCTGAACACTGATTATGTTGTAATCTTACCCTCCTACCCAGCTTCATGCTGCATGGCTACTTCATCTTCCTGTTGCACCTCACCAGGCTTCAAGACCTCAGTTCTTATGAAATTCACATAAGTGTTTACCCATGTGCATGGACCATTCATGTCCAGAAAGATGCAGGGGGGAAAGGATCCTATATGAAGAAGAAGTTTGCAGGAACTGATTTGGACTGTAAACTCTCTAGAGCAGCATGAATCTTGGTAGCAATCTCTATGGCTTCTATCCTTGTCATATGTTGACCCTAGATGCCACAAAACTAATGTGTTCAAACTAATTTGATTTCTCACACCTTTTTGGTATTTGAAGAGAGGACAAAAAATCATCCCTAAGTCAATTCCTTTAAGTTAATTCAAGCCTTTAACATTTGTCTTCTCAGAGTCTTCTACTCCCTTTTCATATTATTTTCTGTTTCAAGAACTGGGTACTTTACGTGGGACTCTTGGTCAACTTCTAGCTGTAAAATGCTGTAAACCCACCAGGGTTTCAAGAGAGTTTCTTGTGCTTTTCACTGATAAATAGAGATTAAAGTTGAATATCACAGAAGAAACTCTTATTTACACTGCAGCCCTTTACACCACCTGTCTGTATCTTGGTATGTGTAAGACATTACAGAGTTAAGGCTGTGTTACCCTCGCAGAAAGATGGAAAGAGGCCTCAAGTTGCACAAGATTTATTCCCCCCTCAAAACACAGTCTTCAGCCCCAAGTCACCTGTCATTCTTACAACTGAGCCCAGTTTTGAAACAGATAAAATGATTACAAGGAATATTTCTCCTAAAAAGGTCCATTTGAGCTGTATATGTTGGACAGCATCCTTTGTGCAGAGTGAATAATGCGAAAAATTTCATATGGGTGTTTAGGCTTGAAAGGAGACAGTACAGAACAGATAGAACTTGTGACTAGGGAAGATCATCGTTCTCTGCCACATTTAGCCACTGATTTAACTGGAAAGTAGTTAAGTAACTTCTTCTCTCTCCAGTACACTTATAACTCTGGAGCAGGAGCTGCCAGTTCACATGCATTTGTACCATCTCCTACCACCAAGGGTCAGATCTCAGTTTGTGCTTCTCAGTGACATTAAAATCCAAAATCATTATTAATAAAAATAGTAACAGTAATAATAATAAAGGTAAATACCACATGAAAAAGGTAGTCAGAATTCTGCTGTAAACATCTCAAATTCAAGAGTAATCCCCAGATTTATTAACAAATCTCACTTTATGAAGAGAAAATTAATCCAGGTGCATAATTAAGTTATGTCAGGGTCTCAGTGCAAAATCTGCATAATTATTTGACTCCTAGTAGTATTCGTTCATGTAATACTTCATGCTCCTCTGTTTCCCTTTGCCAGGCTCATCTTTACACACGCTTTCAGGCACCCTGAGATGGTGCATTACAGAGGTAGCAGTAGTGTGCATGCCACAACTAGAGCAATGGATGGCAAAAGGTTACTTAGAATTGCCTCCCAATTTTGTTTCCTCTCCCCACCAAGGGGTAATTGCTAAACCACCAACAGCTAAATAGATTTATCACCAGATGCCAAGGTTGCTGATAAGTTTCGGGCATGTCTTTCCCAGTAGGGGCCACTACAGAGCATTGAATAGGAAGACTGGGAAGAGAAAATGAGTACAGTATTACAGAAGGAACCAGGTAAATATAAAAAATGCTTCACTGGAAGATTAATCCTTCCTGTAGTCCACCGTTAAAGTAATAAAAGGTTTATGATTCATTTCTTACATTATAATGGAGGAGGCAATTAGTAATTACTGGATTTATAGTATTTGTTGTGTTAACTCAGCCAATAAAATACACAGCAAAACTGTTTTTCTGAAGCACATTCATTGCAAAGTAATGTTCCTGAAGCATTAAAAATGCAATCTAGTGCACTGCACTTCATGTGTTATTACAGAAAGAAGGATGGTTCTCCAATGTACACTGAGGTATTAAGAACTCAAATATTTTCTTGATTTTTTTTTCTCTGCAATTTTTTTTTCCCAAAGAAAGGTTAAGCAATCTAACTGTAGTAATAAGATTTAGCACAAAAACCCACAGCTGCTTAATGTCTATTGTTAAAAAACTAAGCACACTTTCTCAATCAAACTACCACATCTCTCCCCTTAATGTGCAATCAAGTTTGGATCTTTTCTTGGCATGGGGGAATGGCCAAACTCACACGATCTTCACTGGCTACTGTCATTTCTTTCTTATCTGCCCTAAAAATAGTTTTTACTTCCACTGAAGTTCTTCATTAAAATATTATTTACTTCAGCAGTATTTTTCTCCTGCTGTGAATCAGAATTCCATTATTATACACTGTTCAATTTCAAGTAAAGGTTTACGTTCTGACACTACTACAAATTAAATTTTATATTAAAACATCTCTTAATATATAGCAAAAATTTTAACCTGAATTAACAACCTGAATTAACAAAAAATGAAAGTAATATTTCTGTTACATTCTTGTATCTCACCTACATGTGCCTTGGAGCAGAAGAGCTAGAAAAATAATTGATTTATAATGTATCCATGTTCAGTTATTGGGCTTCTGTCCATGAGCTAAATTAAATGTGTAGAATAATAGAAAACACAGGACTTTCCATCCAAAAAAACCACAATCATCTTTCACTTTAGCCAAAGGAAAATACACAATAAACACCACTCATCTAGAGGGACCCTACAGCCAGGCAGGGAAAATGGAAGGGAAAGAGGAAGGAGAGCGGTGAAGTTTGAGGAAACCCCTCTAACTTAAGCAAGGCATTTTTCTAAATCATTACTATAGGCATAACCCCCATGCAATTTAAGGTTGCTTGTTCCCCTGCTAATATGCTCTCCTATACATTCCCTAATGTTTTCATTTGCAAAAATAAGATTGACTTTCCTTCCACTGAAAAAAAATGTAGCCACATAATCCCTGATCATCGAGGCAGGAACAGCCCTGTAATACAATTTCCTTCTAAAAGTTCCTAAAACCGAATTCAGAGTTATACTGTCATGTGTAGCACTCCTCAGGGGTTCCTTGAAAACCATTTCCCCATCTGAGTATGTAACTCTGTCAAACCAAAATGGGAAGTAGTCAATCTTGTCAACTGTTTCTAGTCAAAAAGGTTTTTGACAGGGCAGAATTATTATTCTTAGAAGTAAATTTCTGCTATGAAATTAAGTTCACAAGAGTAAAAGCTGTTGGAAAATTCAAAATTGTCAAAATCATTGAAGTAAAATCTCTTTATTCACCTGAACATTTTGCTGAGACTATTGTCTTCATATTTGGTTTGGTAATATTGATTTTCAGTTTCCAAGTTAAAAAAACGGTAATCTGAATTTTTGGGGAAGACAACAAAAGCTTACATCATCCAACACCAACGACAGATCTACTGCAAATGAGTTATTTGTTATAGTGGAAAAAACCTTATAGAACTAACATGTAAAATACCCCAAACAACAGTAAGTTATATAGCATACTCTTTGTTATAGCTTCCTTAATATGGTTTCAAACCTGAAGAATAATCTGTGTGCCTTAAAGCTTGTTTTTTAACCAACCGTATCAGTTGATCTAATATAAGATAATGATGCTACAAAGCTTCCCTTTAAAAACATTTCACACAGTCTAGCTAGAGACAGAGGGGGAAAAATAGAGTTCACAAGCCTTGCTTGTGAAGTCCCATTGAAAGGACGATGAATTTGTCTGGATGCAATATGTAATAAACAACCCTGTGAAAAAAAAGGCAGAAGCTCGCACAGCATCTGCTTTGCAAACTTAAATAACTTGGCCATTTAAGTTGTTTTGTTTGGTCTACTGCATATGGCAAAATGGTCCAATTGATGCACTCAGTACCATCAGTATTTGATTTTTAAAAACTAATCTGTTCTCTTCCCTCCCCCTCCCCATGCTGATGGAGGATCAGTTTAATATCTGGATTGCTGGCAGTGCACTTGAGTGCTGGTGAGTCAGCTAGATGGGAATGCTCCCTCTGAGTCAGTGCGGAGCCAGCCTCCCAGCATGGTGCTTGGGGACACTCTGGTGCTTGAGCTGCAATCATTTAGATCAGAGAAAACCAAAGCCCTGAACAGTTGCGGTCACTTGAGATCAGATGGAAAAAACAGAGATATTACGCCAGTATCCTCAGCAAACTCAAGAGAAGACAATAATTGCACTAGGCCAGATCTGCTCACACTCTGCCAAGAAGCTTGATGAGATAAAGATAGTCTTCTTTGTTTTCTGCCATTAAAAAGTCAAGCTTTTTATTGAAAGAAACTATAAAAGTTGCTATATTCTGCATAAGATGTGGTTGCGTTTCAGTGCTACAGAAAGCGATTCTGGTACATATAAGCTGTAGGTTTCCACATGACAAGGAATAAATCAGTCCTAGCTGTGCTTTTGCATTGATTTCAATGGAGTTTAGAGCACTCCCAGAGTTTTTAAAGCATCTATAAATCATGTAGGAGAAAATAAAAGACATTTAATCACAAATGAATTCTTCTTTCAGAAAAAAAAACTGCACTACCAATTCTTCCTCTGGCCTGCAAGCTCTTTGCAGCAGGGACCAGATTTTTATTTTGCGTTCACCCAGTGTATAGCACAGTCAGCTTCTCTGGGTTTTGAATGATGCATCTCAACAAAGCTGTAACAACAGCGATAACCCTGATGACAATGATGTCCATGATAATAAATTCAACACTTTCCAGTAAATAACACATATAATTATTACACTCCATTTCTGTTTATTATTCAAGTATTTTTAGTTTCCCTTAGCAAAAGTTCATGTCACTGACAATGCAGACAATTAAATACACAAAAATGAACATCTGCAACATTTCCAGCCAAAAAGAAAGCTCTGATTTTTTCTTGCTTCAAGAAAGAAAGGGACAGACTGTCAGGGAAGATTTTTCTCTTTCTCATTCTAAAATACTCCGACTCTTGTTGTAACCACCATCCCCCTCATTCACATAGTTGCATAGTTAGTTGGCAATTTACTAGGGATTCATCATGTGCACAGAAAATCATCTGACAAACAAAATAAATTCAGTGAAAGGGACAATAACAATAAAATTTCAAAGTGATTCAAGGTGCACAGGTCAGGGAAAAAAGATGATGGTATTCAAAGTAAAACAAATAAACATTTACTTTAGCACTGTATCAAAATGGAAAAGCATGTTTCCTGACGTGTGAAGTTCAAATGAAACTCTCCACAAAGTATATGTTAAGATCCTGACCTGAGAACTCATGTGGCAGGATAGAACTCAATGCAAAATTAAAAGCAATGAGTTCTCCACCCACCAACTTCAGCAGTGCTGCTAGGCACTGTAATAATTAATTGAGCCTTGATATTTCATCATCCTTTGATTACAGAGTGGAGCTGAGTGGAACATTTCACACAGAAAGTGACACAATGTTGCAATGAAGTCAGGAAAAAATACCACATTTCACCCAGCATAGTTTTGTGAACTTTGACATTCGATTTCACTTAGCAGAAGGAAGAATTGCATTAGGGTAGAGAAGGGGAGCACACTAGATTGAGAGGGAGATACAAGGGTCAGGCAGCATATTTGAAGCTATGGGAGCAGATTCTCAGTTTGACCAAAATTTTGATTCATGTAGAGGAAAGAGACCTCTCAGGGACACAACCATTCCAACCAGACCCAGGACACTCTCACTCCTAGCCCAGAGCAGTATGAAGGCTGTTCCAAATCTCTCAAGTTGGTCAAGGCCCCTAATGAAATGCTGGACAGCTGAGCACAGGTGAAGCAGACACTGAAATATACCCCTTGACACACGGTTATGTGTTTTGGAGTGAAAGCCTTGTCCAAGGGCAGCTGCGCCTGGATGTGCTGCCAAGCTGTCTCTCTGCTATGGGCATTTGTGTGGCAGCTCAGAAGCCAGTGGAGAGCTGGTTTATAAAGTGAGCTGAGAAGTTACAGTGTTCATTTTTATGACTGCCGCCATTCACCTCAGCACTGCTCAAGTCCCTCAGCATCATGTGGCTTTCCAGAAGCAAACCCTCTTCTGGTTGGAGAGTTTTGCCATTGATTTTAGTGTAAGCCTTAAGGACTTTTGGAGGGGGTTTTATAAAGGGCGTCTTTGTATGGACACTTGATTTAGGGAATTTCACCATCCCTCAACAGCATGATCCTGGGGGGTAGAATTTATTTAAGTATTGGGGGAAAAAAAAACAAACACATTTTAACTATTTTTGATTGTGCAAATTCTGTATGTACTTATATGGTGAAATGTATTACCTTCTATAGCAAACTTTTTATTCAACAACATGATGTAAACAGCTAATTTTGTCCTTTTTGCTAGGACTAGCAGTGCTTTGGATGAAAGAAGGTGGGGGGGAGGAAATACTGGGATGTGTGAAATGTAGGAGAGGAAATGTAAGAAGAGGGAAATCAGAACATAACACATAATAAGGCTACAGAAAGAGCAGCTGATAAAAAAGGAGAAGCATTAAAGAGGAAATTAGAAGACAACAAGTTTTCCACTTGGAATTGATCAAGAAACAAGAGCATGTATGCCTGTAGTAACATCTCCATCTCCCATTGGCAGTTCCTCCAAGATCCAGGGTGTTCCCTGAGTCCTGGCTGACATCCAGCTTGGGTAATTATATTCTACTTACATAAAATTCCCCTTGCAGTTTCAATTGGACACCACTTTGCATCCCAAACTGTTCTGCAGTGTGGTTATGTCTGCTTCACAGCAGAGATGGCTGCATTTCAGCAGGGAGCAAAGTTATCTTTTTATATAGTTCATATACTATGTTATAAAGCACCTGGGACCTTTCCGCATCAAACGTGCTGTACACATTATGTTATCAGTAGTATTCAAGTTATTAGGAGAAATAGTATACAGTCATCATTTATCTACTGAGACAATAAATTCCGTGTTAAGTAGGGTCTAGGCTAAATCACAGTGCCATAGTAGTGCTCAGATGGAATTGAATGGCACAGTTATAAAAGTAATTGAACAAGCCAGTATGGCTACAGCTGGGAAAAGTAAATCAAAGGCCCAGATCCTCAGCTTAAGTAATGTGGATTCATAGAAGCTCAGCTATTTACACCAGTGGGGAATCTGCCTCAAAAAATAGGCTGGCAAAGAGAGATTGACCATCCTTCCCAAAGTTTTAATGCTTTCCCACCCAGCAAGAGCAAGCAGGCAAGTGCTGATGAACTGTGTTTTAGCAGTTGTTGAAGACTATGGGGAGGTTTTGAGGCCAAAAAAATTAGAGAAAGGGGAAAAACACACACACAACACACACACACCAATTCAAGGGAAGAGACAGTGCCAGTGAAAGAGAAAACAGAGATTCAGAATGCCACTATGGTTGCAGAAATGATCCACAGCAATCAGAAGCCACAGGTGAAGGAGCCAGAAGAGGGGAATTGTGCTGTTGCCCAGTAGCTTGAAAAGAAACCGGACTT
>VZTL01012053.1:0-11104 GCA_013400535.1 Scopus umbretta
AGGCGGCCGCTGCCCCGGCAGCGCTCCGTCGGGAGGGAGCTGCTCGGCGGCCCTGCGGGGCGGGCCGGGAGCGCCACGCGGGGGGAGAGCGAGTCGCGGCCGGCGGTTTTCACCCTTAATATCTCTGGTGGCAAGAGCGGCACGGGCGCGGGAGCGCGTGTAAGTGCACCTAGGTGAGCGACGTGGTCTTGCGGGCAGGAACGCAAACCCCGGCCGGAGGGCAACGCGAGCCCGCCCCTTCCCGCAGCGCCAACGCTGGAGCTGGGTGGCCGGTGGCTGCCCCCGCCGGCAGCGCGGTGGGCAGGCCCGCTCCCCGCCGCCGTAGGGCCCGGCTGCTGAGGAGACCGCTGTCCCGAGGCCTGCGGGTGCCGCTGCCAGCCGGAGTAAAAGTTGGGGGTGAGCTCGGGGAGAGGGCGGCCTTGCCTGCTCCCCGGTGCCGCCCGTGCGGTGTCTGGGAGCACTCATGGCAGCAAAATAAAGCGTGTGGGTAAGGGGTTACAGGTCTGCCGTCTGTAATTCCTTCCTTTCCTTGATAACGTGAGCACGGAATTAGATCTGGAAAGCTATTACTGGCTTTACCGTATTTTTCTTTTTGTCCTGGTGCTGCGATTTGAAGCTGTAAATCGGTGTTTCTGTCAGACTAGCTTTCACTCCGAAATGTTTCGGGCTAAGCTGTATGCCTTCTGCGCAGTGTTAAAGCACAGCCGGCCCGACCGCCAAACACAGGGACGTCTAGGAAGAGCCATTAAATCCGTAAGGCTTCTGGTGTGCACAAGGATCTGTCTTTGTAACTTCTAGGAGACCAGAGTCGGCCCTGTTGGAGTTACAGGGATAGTTACGAGTTGTAGGCCTAAACGGCTAAGAAAAACAGATTTTGTGCAAGGTTAGAAATCTTAGCAACACCTTTAGCTCTGGATTTCTTTTTTTTTGTTGTTCTGTTTTAGTACGCTGGATATTTTATGTTGTTAGCTATTGGCTGTATAGAACTGTACTTGTCATTCCTAGTATACGTTTTCCCAGCAGTGCCTCTTTAGCATACTATGGATCAGTAATAATGAGCACACATAAAAATCCTTCTGGATAGAAATGTGCAGCAGCTGGGAATTACAAAAAGCAATTAGTCCATGTTATGAACTAATAACCTGCTAAATTCCTTTTTGCGGAAGTATGCAAATCTAATAAACCACTTATTTAGTCATTTATGGGGCTTGCACATAAGCTAAGTTCTCTGATTAAAAATAATTAAGTCTGGGATCTTGTATACTGAGTTCTGGATGAAATATGCATGTGGATGCATATGTTTTAAAGAAAAAAAGTTATTATAAAAGGCCATCTTGACTTTGATAGGTATAATTACTACAGGCAAAATACGATATAGAACAGATGGATGTTTTTGGTAGCCTTCTGAAACTTTACTCATCTACAGGGCCAAAATATGTATGTTTGTATTTGGGGATATGTTGATGTTAAGAGTTTGTTTCACTTTTGGGGTTATATTGGCGTAGTTTTTGCCCGTGCAAAAAACAATTTTTATTGTCTGTACTATGTGACTGTACTGCAGGCCCATCACTGAAATTCTCTGCCTACTATTGCTGTAGCTACCTAATTTTTGAAGCCACATCTGGCAAAATTCCATGCAATTAACAGCAATACATGTAGCACTGCTTTTTTTGTTTTTTTCTAAGTACCACCTTCACAGTGTTTTCTCTTTCCTTTGCAGTATTCAGATCTGTCACGTTGATGTCATATGAATAACAGCTTTGCAGCAGGTACTCTTTTAAAAAAATCCGTTTCTTTTGCCCTTTGCACTGTTCATTCTGTAATTATACATTAATTGTGCTGCTACTGTGAGAGTGCTTCTCCGGTTCATGCAGCTTCGTTAAAGTCTCCAGGTCCTAACAGATGGTTAGAAAGTAACGATAGATCTGATCACAATATTTTCCATTTATTGAGCCCAAGGTGGAAATGTGTGAATTCTTTTGTCCTCTCTCAATATGGCATTACACGTGCAACAATGGATGCCCCACTGAGGGGAAAAAAAAAAAAGAGATGCTGAACCTTCTTTCCTTTACACACACTCACTCATAATTTTAGTTTTGTTAAGAAGCAGTATCTATTATTAGCACTACAGTGGTGACTAGCATCTCAAATAAGTTAAAGTGGTTAGAATGAAAGGATAACCTTTTAAGACACTCTTTCCATCTCTTACTATTTAATAAAAACTCAGGTGAGTCCAGTTAAACCCAATTCTACAAAGAACTTCATGTCAGCAGACTCTTCTGCTTACAAAAGTCTCCATTGACTTTAGGGCCATAATGTCTCCTGTCCTAGATGATCAGATAAATTCTCCTTTTCTCACATGTAATGAAGTCTCTTAATGAAGCAAAGCAATCCTCTCTTTAATTCCACTGAAGTAAGAGAGATGTATGAATACAGAAGTATTTAGGCTTTGGTAGAAAAAGGGAGAACTCTGTGTGCTTACAAACAGTGTAGCTGCAGCGCAGCCTCGTCCACAGTATGTTTCCAAGAGTTCTGTATCTGGTGGTCAGGGTACATGGCACTGCAGCTGCAAGTGGTGGGAGCAGTGGAGCAGAACGATTTTCAACGAGCTTCATGAACTTGCAGTTGTCTGTAATTATGAGTAGTTTTGCTAGTATTAATACTTCACTGAAGTGCACGTGTCTGGTTAGTTCTAAGCACTAACCTACATTTTACAGCAGTTATTTTCAGTACTAGGTACCATAGCAGAGGAAGATTTGGTTTTCTAGGCAAATGCACTTGGCTGTGATTTAATCACTTTTCTCTGGAATGACATGATGTTGTTCCTTGACTGAACAACTTCTAACTTTTCCAAGTAACACTTGATTAGCTGCCTGAGAAAGTTTCCAGAAATGCCATATTCATATATTGCATAAACTGGATTGCATTACTGTCTTGATCCTATGAAGATTTAAGCATATGTTGAAATTTAAGTATTAAGAGTCTCCTTTTATCAGCTTCTGGAGGATTGGAGGCTACTGTTGATCAGTGGATGTAACCTGCAAGGTCAATGCATTCCACACTTCCCTCTTATTAAGGCATTAACTTTGGGTAATCTAGAAGTAAACACTGGATGATTAAAGGAATCTTTTTTAAAAAAAAAAAAAAAAAGATACTTTTTTTCCTTTCTGTGTAATGACTGCCTTAAATGCATAATTTAAGTTTATCATGGGTTACCTGTAGAATGGTATTACTATATTGACAGCTCCAGTGTGTAGTTGACTGGCACAGAAAGAATACATTTCTCGCCTAAAAGATGACACCCAAGGGGGGAAAGAAAGAGCAGATTAGATAGGACGTATGACAGTGTAACTTCGCCGTAATAGTCCGTCAATGTGCCTTGCCATTATAAAGATGACTTCTGCCATGAGACTAGGTTAGGTTCTGTTTAGCTCTGGGTCTTGGCTGGCTGTGTTCTAGGAACTGCAACGAGACCAACGCTTCAGGATTTTTCTACACTGACTCATCGTCAGTCACTATCTGAGCTAGATGGGAGCAGCCTGTTAGGATTGGAAAATTTAAAACACAGTTGTCAGCCATCTCCTGAATACGAATTTTGTTTCATCACGTAACGCTGCTTGGTTCCTAGCTGCACTTCTGTAGGCGTGTTGTGTTGTTAAAACATTGTGGGGCTTAGACCAATTCGCTGCCTCCTTCAAGGAGTTTCTTGCTAGAAGGTGTACACAGCTATTTAGCATCTACTGGGAAACCAAGAGCACAAATGTAGTTTATTTTTTCATCTTCTTAGTTACTGTGCCAACTGCCCTGAACCCAAAATATTTTATTGACTGCATTGCATTCTGAAGTGGTTTGTTGTGGAGTATCACAACAATTGTAACAACACAGTTCAAGGAGTGTTTTTAAGAACATGAAATGTGTAGAAAAAAAAGATGAGCATATTAAATATGTACGTGTGTATATATATTGATGTTTATTCTAGAAATTGCTAACTAGGAATGAGTTTCATAAAAACAGATTTTCCTTCTTTTCTTCTGAGGAATTCCAGATGAGAATATATTATGTATGTATACATATGTATATGTAAAGCGAGTACCATAGTGTATGTGTAGTTAAAATTACACAGACTATTCACAGTAAATGCAAACAAGAAGTCTTTCTACTCTTGTGACAACGTTACTATGAACCTATGATAGACTTGGTTTTTCAAAGAGCAAAAGGTAGTTTTCAGGAGCTTGACTCCGTGATTGGCTAGATGAGTACCACTAAAAGAAAAAAGAATTGAAAAAAACTCGTCCTGTATATCCCAAGTACCACATTTGTGGCAGTGTTCTTTTAAACAACATTCTTGGGCAATGAGAGATGTATACTTGTGTTCTGAGGATACGTATGCTGGCTCAGAACTTGTCAATATAAATTACTATCTGGTAAACAGTCTAAGTACTTTAGTCACAATAGGTGACCATATTAACAGTCTAAACATTGATTTTACCACTAGTGATTTTGGTTAATGTTTATGGTCATGTTTACACATGGGGAATTAAGGCAAATAAACTGAAGATGTTAAATGTGCTTAAGTTAAGAATATTAAACCTCATGTGGATGCTGTCATTCAGCTTTAAATGGTCTTTGCTGCACCATGATTCTTTTCCAAGAGCATGCTTTTTGGGAGCAGTAAGACTCTTGCAAGCAAGCAGTTTACAGAGCTGCTGCATCTACCAGCTGAGATGTCGCAATTGACTTCTTGTATGCTCTTTGTGCATTTCCTTAAAAAGGGAGAGGTTGGTTTAAATCACTCTTATTGATCAGTTCAGTCTTCCCTGTTTCACTTTGAACTGAAATGGACAGATACGTCAGCTGAGACACCTACAGTAAGTTCTCAAATTTTTTTATCTGCCTTGCAAGAACACATCTTGATACTCAGTCAGTTCTTGATTAAGCATTTTTGCATGTAATTATGTTCAATTTGATTTCAAGGACCCCTGTGTCCAAATCAGCCTATAAGATAACCTATGCAATACTTGCAATTTTTGGCTCATGTTTATCAGTGCCTGTTTCAGGTCTGCAGGCTTTTTTCCTCTCCCTGTAATATTAGGTGCTTGTATGTGTCAACTCCTCTCCTAGTATTTCCTCATATTGATTTACCAAAGTATTAAAGCATGTGTGTATTGGCAAGTGTAAGATTAGTCTGAAATTTTAAGTGTTTTTCTGGTTTGGAGTCTCATAAATTATTTATATCCTACTGCAGAATGAGCAGGCTCAGGGGGTTCTGCAATTTTGTGTGCATTCCAATTCACCACAAAGCCAAAGCCTGTAGACTGGCCAAGACTTCTGGAAAAGCCACTGGCTAAAATTAACTAATACTATATGTAGTAATAATGAACTCTTTGAATATATGCATGTATGTAATTGCTTTTTTACTGGATAATCGTGAAGATCTTTAACTCTTGCATAGATTCTTTATAGCTTAAATAATTATCTTATTTAGCATGCATACGAAAGGTTTGTAGCTTTGTGTTAGTAGATATAGGACTTTACCGCCATCAGCAAGTACTAAATGGCCAACTTAGGCAATACTTAAAAAAGAAATTGCTAGATAGCATCAAATTTCTGTATATATGTATAAACTCCTTCCATATACAATGGAGATATAAACCCACAGAATAAATCACATTAACATACTTTTGAGCTTCTTATCTGTGCCACATGCAGTAATTCACCTTGACTAAAACTTCTTATTCTAGTGTCCCAGACCTCACAGGAGCTTCAAGTAATTACAATAAAGAAAAAAAAATAACCTAATACAAAAAATACTTCCTTCTTCCTGCCCTGAGATCCTGAACCTACAGTTATTTTCACATAATTGGACCTTGTACTTGCAGAAAATTCAGTAGGACTCATTGTAAGATTGCTCTGTGATTGTATACATTTTGTTCTCTGTTCCTCATAAAAATGCAGTGGTGTCATAGAAAGGACAGTGTGTACTCAATACTGTGCTACTCATACGTTTAAAGATCATTGGGACTGTAGTGAGAGTTTCATCCTTTTGCAAAGGGAAGAATCCAGAATTACAGTGATCCATGCAACTCTTCTGGGCTTCAAAAAAACTGTCCTCGTCATGTGTTACGTCCATAAGATTTGTTTTAGAATCTTTTTAAAGTCTACTGAGAACATGATCATCTTTCGCTTAGTCTCTTCTATAGCTAGATTCATAGCTATTAAGAATTAAATTGTGAATTTCTTACACATAGAGAAGATCCCTGTGCTTTGCCTTACTTTCCTGTAGGGGTCAAGTGTTAGCAGACTGGTTTTTTGCACCATTACACAGGTGAGAATACCCATGTGAGTATTCAGAGATAGGAATGAGAGGATCACAAACCTTGTCCTAAAGGAGCTTGGCTATAAACATTTAGTTGTGTTAAAATATTTTTAAATCATTCCTATTTAAGGTGTCCTGTTCCATATGATATAATGTATTCAGTCCACCGACAAAAAACAACACTTGCTTAATAAAAATTTTAACATTTTTTGAAAATAGCAGGTGTTTGGGTTCTGCTGTCTTGGAGCTGCTGGAAGACGAGAAGCAAAAATTAAGGGCTACTAAGTTTGCTGCAGATGCCCTAAAATTTCAGGGGTGAAGTGAAATTCCTGTTTAGGTTTTGGGCTCTGGGTGTAGAAAATGCCCCTGATGCCAGGCAACAATATTTTCTGCCCGAGTGTGTCGTTCTTTACTGTTGTATGCTGTGTCAGCACTGCCAATTAAATGTGGTACACAGTGGTAAAGTGTGTGCGAGCTGCTGCCAAATGAGGGTCAATAGCCACAGCAATGTCACACTGTGCAAAGATGCTGCACTTGTGAAACATTTTCTCCCGAGACAAACTTCCTGTCGTCTTTACAGTTTCCTTCGCAAAGCGGTTAGCCAAGCCTATACTCACATTTTTCACTCATACTGTATTTGATTTACATCAGCTGAAGGAAATGGTAATGTGCAACAGTGACTCTGGAATTTAAACAGAAACCCACAAGGGAACTCCATAGTGCAGGCCAACTTCCAAATATGGGAGAAGAGAAGCAGCCGTAGTAGCCTGGGAAGCCATCCCCAGCACAGCCAGGGACAAAATAGTTGGGAGTACATGAGCTTCTTGGAATTTGTTCAGAAAGGTAACTGCTGTTGTGCTTTAGTCAGAATAAAGGAATGAAATATAAATACTGTGTTAGCAGAAAGAAGCATTGTTGAATGTCTAGGGCCTGAACAGCAGAAGTGCAGCTATTTTTTTCCATTCCATTTTTCTGTATGTAATAGTGCACTTTCCCCAAATCCAAATGTGTATCCATACTCTGCTGATGCTAATCTGTTGGGTTTGCAGATTTATCAGGAAGGCTCCTAAGAAGAACACTTGTGAGAAGATTAGTGGGGCTTACTACCAGGTCTGGTTGAAATTCTGCCAGAACAGACTCTCTGAACAGAACTAAATTCACCAGTGTTTAGACCCCATATTCTACAAATCCTTATTCAAAGGCTTAACAAGAGCCTTTAATATACATTTAACATAGGGAGGACTTTTTTTAAAAAGCCTCAAGAAAGTAGAGGATCAACAGATTGTAGCTACTAGCTGGTAGATTTGCTTGTATTTAGCTGTTACAGAATTTCAAGGCTTCTGACTTCCATAAGCAGTGGTAGCTGCGTGTCATCCAGGGACGTAGAGAAGCAGTGGCCTACAGGCCGAAGGAGTACAGAGCCAAACCAGCAAGGGCAAGTCTGACAGAGCAGAGGGCTGCAAAGTGGTTCACATTTCTAGTGAGTCACTGGTTACCGAGTGCTTGGCAAGTGGTACCCTTGTTTGCTGCTTTGTATCAAAAGGTTTAGGACCTTTTGATAGGATGAAGACAAATCTGGCTTTTAGAAACATGGAAAACAAAGCCAATCGTATGAATTTAAATGCCATTAGAGGAGCCCTCTTATGGATGTAGGGTTTTTATGACAGAAAATAGGCTGTTTTCCCTTGCTCATTGTGAAAGAGCTGTGAATTTTCTAGAAAAATAGCTCAGGCTAGAATGGCTATGGAAGAAATAGGGTGCTGCTTGTCCTGGGAGACTCCGTTAAGATGACAGTTGAAGATTTTACTTTTCTTTTCAACCTGCCTAAAGGAGGTATTGTGTTCTCTTAGCAAAAGAGATTTCCTTGCACTGTGTTTCAAACTTCTGAAACTGCCTTTGCTGTCTGAACAAGAATTGAATTTGAGTTTCTTTAGGGTGGTTTATTATGGTGGTATATATGAAAGTATATTATTTATATGTCATTAGGCAAAAGCATGAACATATCTCTCTGCAGGTTCTAAACAACTTCTCATGTGTCTTCATGTGTTTCTTCTACCACTACCGCTAAAATAAAGAGCATGTGCAAGTTGTAATGGGAAGGACTCCCAAATTTCGAGTCACAAGTCTCTCAGATTAGGATTGTTATGTTAAAATTGAGTCATACTGATTCAGTAATGTGCCATCAGTGAAAGATTTAGTAGGAGTGCTACTAAATTACACCATTAGCTTTCAGAGCTGTCTGAAATAGGAAATGTTGCAACTTTGATAAAGTTGTTTCTGTCTAACTGCAGAATTTTTATACTTTATTCTGTAAGGTGACATTGCTTTGGCTGCTGTTTGAAAGATGTATTTTACTCCTCAAAAGGCTTAAACCCTAATGCCTGATTTGGTTCCACTTCTCACCTTCCATCCCTGTATGTGATCATGGAGTCCAAGAAACAGTTGCGAAGATCCAAAAGACTCTCCCTCACAGTACATGCTTAAACTGCTCAGTCTTTAGTTGGAGAATAAAAACAATAAATATGTGCTACCCATAGCAGCAAATGACAAAATAAGGGGTTCTGATTGTTAAGTGTTTATAATATCAGTAGAGATATATTTTCACTATATTGTCATAAAAAGATGTTATTGATTCCAAAAGTTTATATGGAACACAAAAATAAAAGTCCAAAATGTTCAAAAGCTATTTGAACAAATTCACAGTAGATAATCCCATCAGGGTCTGTTAAACACAGAGACACTATTTGTGGCTCAAGAAGATCCTCAGCCTTAGATTTTTCAGTTGGACAGGTATACTTTGGGAATGGTTATTTTATTCTTGCCCTTGCCCCGCTTTTGTACTCTTTCATGGACATCTACTGTTGACCAGTCAGAGCTGAGATAGTGTGCTAGGTGATGCACATGGTCTGACTCTGTGCGTCGTTATGTTGTTCCTGTAAAACACCACAAATCAAGAAAGAAGGACTAAACTTGGTGTCAGGGGAATGAGAAAGTTCAGGGTGGTGGCGTGCGATATGAAAGTAACTTATCTGCTGTTGCTGTTACTTCCTCTTTTCTGTGTAACTGAGCTTTCCTTCTGCTGAATTGACTCATCTCTGTTACAACAAAGATACACATGGTATAAACACAGCACTGTTCCTATATCAAAATTAGCGATAATGTGAGGGAAAACAGAATGCATGCTGCATCATGATGTCCTGACCCTGTGGACAACTGCGGACAGTGATCGGAGAGGCACAGCTGTGGGCCAGGTCATGGGGCGGGCTTGCATCTGGTCACATGGCAGAGACTGCCTGCTGGACAAACTTCTAACTGCTATGCGTGCTTTTAGCACTCAAAACATGAGCTGTAAGGAAAAAAAAAAAGTACATATGTTAAAGATACCCATTTTGGTACTCCCATGCACCTTATTTACATGCTTATGACACTCTCTGTGAGATACAATCCTTGCACCTCCTTCATGTATGCTGGGAGTAAACTTGTGGCATCGCTCTTCCAAAAAAGAAGCCTGGAAACAACCTCCCATGGCTTCATGCAAACCTGTTTTCTTTCCATTTTCTGACCGTCTCTAGCTAACATAGCCTAAAAATTCCATGTGTCTTTAATTAGGTTTGCATTTCTCTTGTAGACTAGGAGAGAGGGCAGAAAGAACATAATGCAATAGAAACCCAGGGAAAATTAGATCTGAAAACGAGGTAAAGAAAACAGACTCTAAACAAAGGACTGCGATGGAGAAAATTTCTTTTGGGAAAATCATATAAGCGTTCTACAGATAGGACTGTTTTGAGTATCTGAGAGTTTTCAGGAATGGAGGAGATTTTATTTTGTCCATGAAATGACAGTGAGCATAGACTTCCTTTTAGCAGAGGAAACATGCCTTCTATATTTTAATTTCAACGTAATAGTAAAGGAGAGGAGGAATATGGACTTAAACTGAAGAAAACATTTTAAAAAATCCACCCACATCTGAGTTGATACAGTTCATGCATCCACAGCACAAAACCCTTGGGAGGTCAGCTTCCTTCAGCTCCCATAGGAAACCAGTACTTCTATTGCTTTCAGGAAGAGTTAAAAATAGTATCATTAAGTGTATTTCCAAATGTGACTATGGGCAGGGAAGGCCCCATGCTGCGCTAGCTGTTGTCAGTAAAGCTCTATACAGGCAATGTGTTCCTGAGGGCTAGTTGTGGTACCTGATGGCTACAAAGTGTATCACCTTGGCACAGTTGCTTTCTGAATCTTGCAGCTGAGAGAATCCTGGGGATAACACAGTAACCTTCACTACCAGACGCTGGAGTCTGCTTCTTCTTTTAGTTGTCTAGCTGCAAAATATGGGATCAACATCAGTTTAATATCTGAAGTACAAAGAGAGTCATGGTTCATGGATTTGCATGGCTCAAACCTAAAAAAAACCCTAAAAGCAAGTGCCTTTCAAATGGTTATAGAAAGAGCCTCCGGAGCTCCTGGTTCCAACAGTCCAGGGACCACTTCGACTGCATGTCAAATGTCCAATGCCAAGCTGAAATATAAATACAAATTGCCACATGT
The DNA here is from genome assembly GCA_013400535.1 of Scopus umbretta. NCBI lineage: Eukaryota > Metazoa > Chordata > Aves > Pelecaniformes > Scopidae > Scopus > Scopus umbretta. The sequence goes on from VZTL01012053.1 coordinate 10,865, forward strand.
TATGGTAGGAAGTAAACCTGCCAGTGCAAGAACAGATGGCATTACAGGAGGGCTTTCTTATGTGGAATGTGAAAGAGAGATCATTATGTCCATGAAACTGATCAGCTGGGGAATACAACAGGTAGCATGGTCGTTGGATTTGTGGATTTGTATTTGTGGATAGGCTTTACTTAAGAAAATTTATGTCCCGTTCCACACCAGCAAACTAGCATCATTACTCTTCTTTAAAAAAAAAAAAAA
>VZTL01012053.1:11159-57305 GCA_013400535.1 Scopus umbretta
AAAAAGTGAATGCAAAAAGAGCACAAGTATTTCTTTATGAAATAATAATATCACGGATCACCTATGACACAGTGCAAAAATCCAAAGCAGTTATGCTGATCATAGCAGTGAGAGGCCTGTGTTTACTGTTTTCACACAGCCTGTAATAGCGTGTGCAAACACAAGCTCAGAGATGCTGTATGGGTGCGAGACTGTGGCCTTTGCATTGAAATCCTGCAGATCATACTGAATCATGCAATGGTCTACACCACTGTAGAGGGAAGGAGGAAGTGTAAACACTCCGTCCTGGCTGCTGCCATTCTGCTCTCTCCATCGCCCACAAAGTGTGAAGGAGTAGAGTTGCAACCCAGACCTGACCTTGGCTTGTGTCTCTAAGAGAACATTAGGAGAGGAGCAAATAAAACTAAACCGAAAACCCACTAAACAAAAAAACCCAAAACACCTAACCCACAAACAACCCAATATGCTGAATTTGCATAGCTTAGATTCTACTCAGGGTCTCTCCAGTCCAGGATTGGAACTGCAGGAGCTGCATAAAGGCAAGAACTTGGGAGGCCCAGGAGTAGAACAAGAGGGACTGTGACATGCAGGGAGCAGAGAGAGAACTCCCTAGTAAATGCAGGACCAGAAGAACAACAGGTGCCAGAGGCCAAGGGTTGAGGTGCCTTGTCACAGAAGAGCTATGTAAAGAATCTTGCCTAGCACCTGTCCATAATGTTCCAGGCTTGGTTGTTCTGTGAAAACATCTTAAAGCTGCCAAAATACATTTAAAAAAAAAAAAATAAAAAAAAAAGAAGACAAGAAAAGAAAAGAGTAGTAGAAAAGAAGACGACAACAATGATAACCATGACATTCATTTGGAAAGAGTCATTTAGGAAAGATTCAACTCTGGAGCAAGCTGAGACAAAAAAGGAATCCTAAGGAAAGAAGCAGCCATTATGATAAAATAATTGTTTTTTTACTGAGAACAAAAAAAAGAACATGCAAACATAAATTGAGTTATATTTAAAATGGTGATAATGACCTACAATCAGCTTTGAGCCTGCAATAAAACATGTTAAATACTCTTAGGTTGCAGGTTACTTTCACCTTACATTTGAATGTATGAACACTGTAGGAGCATTCCAGGGAATTAACCATGCAGCTGATAGTACTGCAGAATGGAGAACTGTGCTGCTTCCCTTCATATACAGTGTACAGCAATCCCACCCCACCCAGAATCAAAGGAGTTTTGTATCGATGCTCTTTGCAAGTTCATTCAGCACTACATATTTTTCAAAGGATGGGTTAGATATTAGCTAATATGTAGTACTCTCTTCTGAGGTTGGCATGGAATAAGACCTTATTTTAGAAAAGAAGGAACTGAGACTATTTAAAAATAAACTTTTTTTTTCATTCTTTAATAGTGCCTGGAAATTGCTAAGTTATATTTTTAGGCTGAGTCTGTGGATGGCTTTTTCAGCTGTTTGAAACCACTGTTTCTATGTGCTTTTATTTTACATGATTAGACATGAGCATGGTAATTACACAACTGAATGTTGATTGTCGTACTGTTAACACACTCAGATGTGTTAAGAGGTAGTCTCAGAGTTAGCTTCCCAGTTTAATGCTATTATGGGTTTTAGCCAGTGGTCTTGGATACAGCACTGAATTAGCCCTTGAGTACACTGTTGGTTCTCTTCTACTGATTCTGGATATTCAAAGCTAATTCTTTTAACTTCTCTAGCTCCAGTAATCTACACAGCCAAGAATTCATTCTCTTGAATTCTTAACTTTAGATGTTAAGATTCCAGGCAAGGATGATGTGATACTACTTATGTCTTGACATTCTCTTTTCCTCCACACTCCCATTCTTGAAATGTTTGGCATAGTTACAACTTCTTTACACAGGGATGATTTATTTACTCTATAAATTATACTATTATATGACTTCTTCATGTCTCTCAAATGCTTAAAGGAACATTTGAACATGTAGGAGAATACTTAATATTAGCTACTAGTTGTATGTACAAACACACACAAAAAGCGGAGCTTATACCTCAGTCTTTCATAATTTCTACATAAGCTATGATTTGGCCCAGATTTCTTAAGTACTTAGCCAACTTTGCAAAATTTTAACCAAGTCCTAAGCATGCAAGGAAATATCTTTGTGGAAATCCTCATCTCACTGAATTAAGTAGCAGAACTCACAGATATTTTAATAGAGCAAGGAATTTACCCCTGAACTTCAAAGAACTTATGTGACCTTGAAAAAAATCCACAAACTTTTTTTTCCATTTCAGCACTACCAGAGCTTTTCATTTTGAAGAAACTTGCAGAATTAATGGAACAGAATTTTGTGTTTAGGTACGTGCAGTTTATTCCCAAACACATTTGGGTTAGACTTAAACTCTTGACAGTCCAGAGGTGCTCCTGGATGTTGCAGAGGAAGCTGTGAAGTAGAGTAGGAGCTGCCCTTGGACTGTATTCATAAACATTACTTAGTCTGTTTAAAACTAAATCCAACTTCCTGCAGCAAATAAATTGCTTCTACTACACAAGTTCAAGATACTAGCTCAGGTATAGATGTGGTCAACAGTGTTTGACCACAATAAGTAGTGGTATGGTAAAACATATGGCACAGTCTCTGCTTATCTTGCTCTTTTTGCAGTAAAGTGGTTAGCAAACTGCACAGAGGTTGGCATGCATGAGGTACCTTTGCAAAGAGCCACAAAGGAGTAAGTAATGTATGGGAGGCTTTATAACTATGATGGAAGTTGAGGAATATCCATTCAGTCATGAGTATGGTTGATGAGTCTTAACATCTTCCAGAACATCCTCCAGAGTCTCCAGAGCTTTCAGACATGCTGGGAGATGACAAGCAGCTCATATGGGCCTCTGAGACAGAATTTATATAGTCTGTGACATTCCCACATGCTTTTCAGTAGCAATAGTCTATTACCATTACAAAACTGCTATTAGCATTCTCCTGAGAGGTGAGCATATCCCCTTGCTTATGTTTAAATCCCTGATAGAAAGTACCTCAACTGCAGCTGGGAGCAGTGCCGCCCATTTGCTAAGAATTTACAGAGTCATCACAACGTATGGAGTAGGGCTGTAAACTTTTCCTAGCAGATGATTTATTCCTCCTCCCCTAGTAATTCTAGGAATAGTCTGCCCACTTCATGTGGGACAATATTAATTTTCTATTTGCTGAAGATCTGGGCATACCAAGTAGCACTCAGAAGTCTAGCAAAGACAAGTATTTCTTCTTGCAGTGGAAATTGTATACAGTTACCATGATAAAGTCAGTAAGGCAGTATAAACTATGACTTTATTTACACCTTGCCATCCGCAAGGACACAAAGGCCTTGTCTTTGTTTGGAATTAGGCCTGCAGCCTATGTAGAGGAAACAGTACAACCTCCAGTCTTGTAGAAGAGACAGCAATCTTGTGCTTTTCTCAGTACTGGAGCAATCTCCACTCATAGTATTTTTTGTCCTTTTTTCTTGTGAGTTTACCTTGTGCAGGAACACCAGAAGCTGCAACTGTGGCTTACTCTTTCCATGTAGCTAGAACAGACCAGATAATGCCATAGATTTCAAATGAGGGCTCCAGAGCTGGATGCAGTACTCCAGGTGGGGTCTCACCAGAGCAGAGTAGAGCAGCAGAATCACCTCCCTTGACCTGCCGGCCACACTTCTTTTGATGCAGCCAGGATATGGTTGGCCTTCTGGACTGCAAGCACACATTGCTGGCTCATGTCCAGCTTTTCATCCACCAATATCCCCAGGTCCTTCTCCGCAGGACTGCTCTCAGTCCCTTTATCCCTCAGCCTGTATTGGTATCAAGGGTTGCCCCAACCCAAGTGCAGGACCTTGCACTTGGCCTTATTGAACCTCATGAGGTTCACACAGGCCCACCTCTCCAGCTTGTCCAGGTCCCTGTGGATGACCTCCCATCCCTCTGGTCTTTTATTTATAAACCGGCAAGATTTGAGATAGCTACCAAGGTGCAAACACAGAGTGTTCCAAAGCCACTTCGTAATCCCTTCTCAGAATCAAACTGCACTTTAAAACATTACTTTAAAAAGTATGAACTGTCTTAAACCATCAAATGACCTGACAGTTCAAAGAAGTATTTCCAAAATACATCATAAAGATGATTGATTGATTCTATAGAAGTTTATCCATTAAGTTTCTGCCATCATACAGCTTTAAATTGAAGATGGAAAGGGTGCTACAGCTTCCCTTACAGTTCTCAGAAAGGGTAGTACTGTAGACCCTTCAAGGCCCCAACCAAAACCAGGAACTCCTGCAGAAGTAGAGTTCATATTTATGAACTACAGCATCCTGCTCTGAAAAGCTCATTTCCCAAGCTATATAAGGTATTTTCTAGGAGTCACCATCTCTGAGATTATTAAGTCTCCGAACCAGATTCTGAGACTTAATAACCAGAATCAGATTACCAGTAACTTCCTTTGCAACAGATTTATAGCTATTATCCACAGCACAAAAATATTTGACGTTAAATAGAGGAAAATGCTGAAACCCTTCCTAGGCCTGTACTGGTCACTGATAAAGATTAGCCCAATGCAAACTAAATACACTAGCAAACTAGCACATTTAATGGGGACAACAGAAAGTAAGTCAGATCTTGAAAAGCCATGTAGTATTGTAATTAAGTGTAGTGTTGTAATTAAGTGTTGTGACTCAAACTATTTTCTGGGATTTTAGAATTAGAGTGCCCCATTTCTGAGGTTTTCTCCCCAAAATAGATATGGGAATTAGATGTATTCATTTAAGAGTTTGTATGGCATTAAATAATTAGAGAACTCAAGAAGTAGTGCTCTATTAGTGGTAATAGTAAGGCTAAGAAGAAAATGTATAATGTTTCAGAGTCAGTAATGTTGAATGCTGAGTTAATGGGGATTAGAAAATTACCTAAATTGATGTAATGAATGCAGATTTTTTCATTAGAAAATAAGCACACAAAATTATGCCTCTCAAAAGAAAAGGCTAATAACACCACTCCAGCCTTCAAACAAAAAACACTACTGAGTGTCTGAACACACTGCAGTCACAGGGGAACTCCTTAAACCTTAGCTGGTTGACACTGGGGCTTGTGGGCATGATGAGTTGTCTGCATTAGTAGTTTGTTTTAAAGTCTCTTCCACACCACCATGTCAGGCTCAGGAGAAAGCTATAGCCAAAGAAGTACAGATGTGGGTGACGGATTTGTTTCAGACTGTGAGTTAATAACAAATAGATTAGCCAGTGGGCTAAATGGGAGTGATGATACACACGGCATGAAGGGAGCCTGTCTCATGACCTGTCACTGAATTCCCAGTGATAGCTGTGAACTGTTCTACTATTTCTGAACAGATTAAAGGTGACCAGTTTTTAAAGGGGATTTTAAATTATCTTTCATTCACATGATTAATTTTTACTTCTTTTTTAAAATCTTTACTCTATATTAAATACTTCAAACTGAGAAACTCCTGTCTCATTCACAATGAGTTGCACACCTTGGGGTGTTGCTCTTCAAAAACTTGACTTCAGGTCACAGCCCATGTTGTTGCAACACTGCAGATCATTTGAAACCTATGGCACAAGAAAGACATGGAACTGNATGCTGTTTCTGACAGGTACTGCTGCAAATTCTGATTAGAAAGTGAAAGGCAAGGAGTGTTTTCTTCCTGTTCATTAATTCCTTGCAGTAAAGAGCTCAAGTACATTACAAGACTTGCAACATGAAAACCTTTGTAAAGACTGTCTATCTGAAGTCTTGGTAGCTATTCAGGAGCCAGAATAAAGAGCACTTTCCCGGAGTGGCATACAATGTGCAGGTACAATAAGAATAAAAGCAGAAGATGCCAACTTTTCTCACCAGTGTTCATAAATCTGGTTTGGAATAGTCCTTTAAATAAATAAAAAACAAAACAAAACCAAACCAAAAAAACCCAGATGTGCTTGTGTTTTAACTGGCATTTTCAGAAGTAATGAAACTTTTAGTATAGAACGAACCAGGTGTCTTTCACTCGGGAAATTGGCTGTAGTATATTCAAACACAAACTTAGCCCAGTATCTGGCTTGAAGCTATCTGAAACAGAGCATCAGCAGTGTTGAGGATGTTGTAATTTAATTTTCATAGGACTCTGAGTTATTATATGGAATCCCTAGTTTACTACAATCTTTTGAACAACCCTTGACTCTAGCAGCATGTGTAGACAGCTCACCAAATGTTTTGTTCCATATTTCTTGCAAGTATAGTGCATGCTTATTGCAAGCTTCCTCTTCTTCAAGACCACTAACTGTTTTAACAACATGATATAATGTAGTCACCAGTACTGCTCTATATGTCTGAAATCTGTAAATCCACACTTGCTAGCTGACATGCACAAAATAGGAAAAGGCTTCAAAAATAGTAAGACTGATGAAGATTGCTATAAAATGCAATCAAATCCAGTTTAACAGCAACTAAAGCTATGAGGTTTTGACCATCAGATGTTTTTTGCTTTAGTGGAAAAGAGAGATTTTGGGATCTTGTAACATCAAATCCTAACTTTTCATCCCACTAAGTGATCTGTGCAAATACTTTCCGTAATCTAAAATAAGACACGCAGACCGGAAGTATAAAGCTGCTGGTTTTCTGTGGGAAACTAAAGGCAGGTTCAGAGCTCCCCAAGTCAGGCTTTTTGCATTGTTTATTTGGAAAGACATGGATTTCTGTTGTTTTGTCAGTAAGTCATACAAGAAGAAAATTCATCAAAGTGTGATAGCTACATGGAGAAGAATCCCTTTCCCCCCTGCCGTTTCACTTGGCTGTCACTGGCTGTATAACTGGCACATGCACAAGTGAACTCTCCTGCCCCTGAGAAAAGCCTTGGGGGAATAGCTGCTAGAGATATTGAAATTTCAATATTTCAAATTTCAGTTTGTTCGTGTTTTCCTTTATCTGTTGACAAAAGAATGATGCTTGCATCTCTCTCAGGCTAATCTATTAAAGAAGCTTCGCCAGGGTTTGTTGTTGTGCTGACATGCTCTGCCCCTGTGAAAGAGTATATATATCAGTACTGAATTCTTTCTGAAGTTTTAGTTGCTATTTTTTTTTCCCTACAATGTTAAAGACTAGTTCAGGGTCAGGAATGATCATCAAATAGCAGAGGCAGAATAGCCTGCAGTCCCATTTGGAAAGCTATGCTGTCTTGATACCAGTATCTTGCTAGAATGTTATGGGCTGGAGCTGTAGTGTCTTTTGTATGGGAAAGTGAATTGTTTATCTGTCACAGCTGCTGTGTGTCAGTGGTCGCAGGTTATTTCTCATTTGGGGGGAGAAAATGGAAGGCGGAAAATGGGGAATCTGTTAATAATTCCTATATAACTATGCTTTGGTTTGTACAGCGATCAGAGCCCTCGCGGGTAACTTGGGAACTGACTGTAGTTCACAAGACTTGGCACCACACAAGCCCTCAGTAGGCCATAGGTCTTATATGGTGCTAAGACCTTGTACTGGCTCTGTATGAGTGATGGATATCAGCACCCCAGCTGTGTATCAAGCTGAGCAAGTGTTGATGAGGTCATACCGCTAGTAACTGTAGAAAACAGTATGTGTGTGAGGGGTGAGGGTTAAGCCCATGTATTGGTGCAGTCTCTACTTTGTCATGGTGTAGCTTCTGAATTGTTAACAGTCAAAATTGCCCTCCACCTAGTTTCCTGTCTTCCTCACTGAATTGTATACAGCTAAACTATGCTCTGTCCAGTCCTCTTCTTGATTCTTGCTGTTTTACACTGCTAGGAAATTTTCTTGAGCTGGCACACTCCCTAAGATAAATAAATCCTTCTTCCCACTCTCCAACCCTACTGTATCCTCTTTGATACAGAATCTTTTGTGTCAAAACCAAAACATCTTCAATTACTTTTCATAGCAGATCTCGCTAAATGCATGGTTATATATATCTGTGGCTCTTTTTCTGTATAGTTACCAGCAGTATTATTAGGGCAGGAGCAAGACCTCATCATGTGATGCTTATCTGTACTGCACCGTTATTCTGATTCTTGCAAAACAATACTGGTGCTCAATTAGTGCACAGTTATCCAAAGTATTGCAATTATTTTGTCTTACCTCTCAATGATAATGGCAGTCTCTGTATTAACTGGAATCATTGCTTTTAATGTGTTCCCTGATATATAACTGCCATGGTTTTATGACTCCAGTAGCCAAATAATGTTTAAATTCAGACAAGTTTGACTCAAGGAATTCTAGAATGTCATGACATAATGCTGAAAAGGCAGAGAATGTTGTATTAACCCTATGTAAATTAAAAAAAAAAAAAAGTTATTTAATTTTGATTTTAAAATTGTAAGTTGATAAAAGTTTGAAAAGACAGACACAAACTGGGAGCACAGTCAACTATTGTTTCAGTAATAATCCTTCTGCTTAATTTGATTTGATGATGTAGTGTCATGATGGTTAGGGCAATAGGAATATTCTTTAATAAATAATGTCCTGCTATATGTCCATTCCCCCCCCACCCCCTTTGAAATCTTTGACAAAACTATTGCAGGTAACTTGAGAATAGTCTGAGAGCAAAACTTGTAATGCAAGGATATGTGAGTAAATCCCACAATGATCAAAAAATGTGACTCTCCCAGTGATTGTTATTACGACCTTGTGACCAGCAGGAGAGAGGAGCATGGCTTAGATATCACTAAGATGTCCTATAGACTGATACAAATGTTTTCCTATCTTCTAGAAAGCAGAGCCTGTGCGTCCTATTCAGTGATATCTTTCTCACAGTGGCTTATTTCTTGAGATTACTCTTAGAGTGCCAACATTTCTTTCAGGTAAAATAAAAATCTCAAAGTCCAGATTTTTGTGGTCGCTTTTCAGCTCTGCCACTGATGTCTGTCTATTGTCAGACAAGTCTAAGCCTCCATGGCTGAAACAGGTTTAATATTTACACATCTCAGAGCAATGAGTCACATCTTGGTTCTGTCCAGTAAAGCACGTAGAGTTCATCATGAAATACAGAGTTATTTCCAGACAGGGCCCCTCTCTGAAAAATGTTAACAGGTGGAAACCCTAGTAGATAAATTAACGTCTGCTCTTCAAGAGAGGGTTATTTTTACCACCAGCCTGAGTTTGGTGAGTGCAAGTGTACCATGCAATGTTATACAGAAAGCATTTATAGCTAGAGTGCTCTGGACCTGTCCCTCCCCCATTTTTAAAGCAGAAGAGGCAAACAGCCTGATAACGTGTGCACGTTTATGTGTTCATAACACCTATATAAGGAGATTATTTGATTTCTAGGCACAGAATTAATTGGATCACACAGACTCAGAGAACTGGATCATGAATAAAGGGCACCCAACACCAAATGCGTGAGTGCTTTGATGAAAAGAAGTGTACAGAATTATTTTTCATTAAAATACCGCTTGTCTTTGAGGGATTACTGATCTCAATAAACTTACAGACACATGAACATATCTAGAACTTTCATATGCTTATACACAAGAAGATGTCTGAGGGAAAAGGCATTTTTCTCCCTCCACCACTTTTTTGCTTGGGGAAATATTAATTTGTAGCTTCTCAGAAAATCTGTGCCTTTTTTCCAGTGTCTAGCTTTGTCTTTTACACTTGGAGAAACATGCATGCCCATGAAATGGAAGAATTTTTATGCAGAAAGTCGAGCTGGTAACTGGATGCAATAGCCTTGTCTGCTGGCTGCTCTGCTGAGCAAGATTGAGACTTGATCACTCATGGAATTCCCACTGCCTCAGCCTGAGTGGATGAGTGACCTGCATGCTCCCCCTGGCCTGGCAGCTCTGGTCATGGCTCATCACAGCAACTTCAGTGCCTTCGACACCACTGTCTGCTGAAGCACTTGAGGCCCATCAGTGTCCCTTGTGTGCATAGGATAGCAGTGTCTTATAAAAGCATGATACATTCCTACAGTGTTCCTGACAGAAAGGAGTCCAGCTTTATCTTGGTCCAGTTTTATGGGGAAGGACTGCACAAAAGAAAGCCCACAACAAGAATGTAAAAAGGTAAGTTGCATTATGGTATAAACAGAGTTTAAGTTTAGGAATGAGGAATTCAGTAGTGAATCACCTGAACTCTCCTTCCCACTTACTGAATATGTTACGTGTATTTAGAAAATTCTGCATTAGTAATACTATAAAAATTGGCTTTTATTCATGGATTGTGTTCCATACCCACAACTGAAAAAAAGGGACGTTGTGCTCCCCATATGCTATTCTAGCTAGACCACTAATATCACATATTTTAAAAGAACTGCTCTGTGTATTTTCATTTCTTGGTCTTTTCTGAAACACCCAGTATGAACGCCAAATAGAGGCATGTTTTTGATGAGTATCTTTTCTCTAGAAACTGGGCTGAGCGCCACAGACTTGCTTCCAGTGAACCACCAAAGCTTCTTTTAATTCGATGACCTCAGTTGCTGTTGAATTTGGATGAACTCAGACAAGTTTATATGTGAAAGTGTCTGTCTTTCATTGCTAATCCTTCGAGCTATTCAGTCCTTTTAAATCCTCTTCTTTTTAGGCTTAAAGAGGCTACATCTCTATCCAGACATTTTCAGTGTTCTGCTTTCAGGACTTAAAAACACATTTCAAGGCTTTTCCTGTATTTAAGATGATGTTGATAACTGCAAAGAAATCTTTTTAGCAAAGATGTTTGCGACATCAGCCAGCATACAGTGTCCTTTTTATTGAGGTATAGATATGCTTAATTAACTAAAATGCATAGCTTGCATGTTTTAAAATTGTCTTTTCTAGGAAAAGACATATAAAGCATGTAGTCAGGTTATCTCATGTCTTGCTTAAAAAAAGTCTTCACCAATAAAACATCACAACATCTCCTTTCAAGAAAGGAGTCACTAAATCATGTTATGATTTTCAAGGTAACATAACAAGAGATTGGAATACAGGACAACAGCAATGAAATGGAATAACATGCCTGAGTTCAGAATAGTCAACGCTTCATATAAATAGGCTGAGACAGGGGTAGAAGAAAGTTTCATGTCATGGACTCTCACACGTTGAGCACACTTTGACACTTCAGCCTTCTTTCCAAACCTGGGCACTTGGAGGGGACACCATTGTTGTGCTATCACACTGGACAGAAGTGCAAGTTCCCCTAATTGATCTACCTCAAGCTCTAAAGTGTCTAAACTTCTGAAAAATTAATTCCCTGTTTATGATTTTTTTTTCTATTTTCAGTTGATATTTAGTGTCAGGTTGAAGCCAAGACCTTTGATGATTTTAGCAGCCAAAAAAAGTATAAGTAAAAAAAGTGGAAGTACGAAATTAATAACCTAGTGGGTATTAAAACTGGTAAGTTCTACAGAGTTTCAGTGATACTTAGTATCTTCAGAAAAAAGATTACCCATCTTTATCGTTAAGCTTATGACTTGAATCAAGATGGCAAACGTTAACTCAGATAAATTTTAAGAAAGATAGATGGTGACATAAAAGGGATTTTTTTTCCCTGCTTTTCTTGGTTTTAGTTAAAATCAAGCACATCACAGAACATAGTATATGTTTCCGTTAAATTCTCAATAGCAGAAGTTACCATCTTTTACTGAACAAATTACAACTTCTAGCTACTCGTGGAAATTGTTCATAGAATACTGTTTTAAGGTCATGGAGAGTCAAATGTAATCAATCACCCTGGAAAATGGAGCCGTGCAGACTCAGAGAATCTGAAATTGTCTGAACTTGTCAGCATAGGGAACTCTGTGCCTGCTTAGAGTGAAATAAAAATGTTCACAGCTACTATGAGCAGTAGGAGATGGAAGATAATTTTTTCTGAACTTCAAAAAGCATTTTAATGGCCACTCATATAAGTGCTGTACTCATCTGGTATGGTGGCATGGCGGTAGCATCTACTGTCCTAATCTGATACTAATTTACTAGGCAAGCATATTCCTACCTCTTACCATATATTAAAAAGGTATCAGGAAATGCTATACTCAATTGGAAATGGCCTCAAGTTGCGCTGAGGGAGGTTTAGATTGGATATTAGGAAAAAATTCTTCACTGAAAGGGTTATCAAGCATTGGAACAGGTTGCCCAGGGAAGGGGTTGAGTCACCATCCCTGGAGGTATTTAAAAGATGTGTAGATGTGGCGCTTAGGGGCATGGATTAGTGGCGGACTTGGCAGTGTTAGGTTTACAGTTGGACTCGATGATCTTAAAGGTCTTTTCCAACCCAATGATTCTATGATTCAGAAATGGAGAGGCCTTCAAAAGGGTAGGCTTGCATTCTTCTCTGGTGGAAGTCAAGAATTTAAAGAAATTACCCTTACCTTTGGGAGACTCCAGAAAGAACTGCACTGAACCTGGACTTGCTTTAGTTTTAAATCCCTTCTCTTACAAGTGCCCCTTCTACTACAGTATGCAAAATCTGATGCTGGCAAGCCCAAAAGCTACAATATGCTTTACATCCTGAAACAATCATCTGTGCTAGCTGTCAACACTGTCCTCAAGATTGATGCTGAAAATCTTGACACGTTCCTCACTGTGAAGCACAATATTTTAAATTAAAGAGAATAGTTCAGTTTAAGGTATTCTAACAGATGAAAACAAATGTCTGAGAAGCAGAGCCTGACCTCCCTAGTGTGTTTTTTAATTTCTGTGCCTTACCCCAGAAACTTTGGCAAAACGCTTCCACTTATCACAGAGCCTCCCTTGTACTGACGGAGAGGGAATGCCCCCGTTTCTATGCCCCCTGGGGGGCTCCCTGAATCACTGCTGTGTAGCCCTGCTCGCTGGCACCCCAGGAGCCGCCCGACTGAGCAGAGCATCAGATTCGTTCCAGGCGCTGCTGGCTGCCAGCACGTTGTAGGACTAACTTGCAAGGAATGTTCCCTTTGGCAGGCAGCCTTCTCCCGGCACCGGTGCCAAATGATATCAACCGTAATTGTTGCTATTTATGACTTTTATTGTTGTTTATATGAATCACTGCTAAGACAGCTAGGTTATCCCAAGTCTTTGAACAACTCATACAGTGGGAAGCCTGACATTAGGTAAAGGATAATTTAATATTTTGAATTTAATCTACAATTTTTTGAGCTGAGATATAAAAGCATATTCTGCTTGAGCTTGGAGCTCCAAATCCATGAACTGCTGAGTCTTAGGACTCCAGCATTGACACTGTCTTCCTATGTGTCCTGGAAGAAGTGTCTTCAACGTTTCTCTTGGTTTTCTTTTGCTTACACTTTTCTCTGTTTTCTGTTAATTTGTTTTGTGTTCAGCTGGTTTGAAACTAAAGCAAGCAAATGGGCCCATATGTAAGTAAATATTCCAGCACTGAGGATAATATCACCTGTATACAATGGGTCTGACTGCGTGTTAAACCCTGAGCTTCTTTGTGTGTGGATGAAATATATAAATAAAAATGGTAGTTCTGCTTTTGGCTGAAACTAGCAAACAATTAGAAACAGAATAATGACCCTGTCCTTCTATTTCAGTTTTTCCAAATAAGAAAAATGCAAATGAACAAAGAATAAATGAAATTCCTGAACTGGACACTGCTGTAAGTACCCAGCAGCTCTGATCCGGGTTTGCACTTCCAGAACCCTGGGCATGCTCACTGTCACAGGCATTCTGGAAAGTGTTGAGTAAAACAGCTATGCATACACAGTAATTCTGGCATGGCCTAAGAGCAGGTGACTTTACTGTGCAAGTACAGTGTCACACGAATGCAGGCAGCTTGCATCAGGAAATCCCAAGCAGAAATATATTTGTCCTTTTCTGTGTGTCACTACTAAAGCAGACAACAAAATCAATTTTCTGTAAAAGGGAGAACATAATGTGCAGCATGGTCCTGTGGTGGGTTTTGGATGCCTAATGTAACAGCATAGGCAAATAAATCTACTCTCAGGTGCTGCAGAACAACCTTCTGCAGCACATATTGGCTAATAGAGACTTCTGTGGTAATATTTGAAGGATGCTTTAAGTTCTAAACAAGGAGGATTGTAAGTGTTTTTCTCCACTTCTTGTGACTGACTGTGGGATAAAATTATACACTTCTTCTTGCATTTGCACGATGTGTTTAGTGCCTCCACACTTACGTTATATAAATAATACTACTCATTTAAACTTACATAAGGTTGCTGAGTGCCAGTAATACTCATGGCAGTGTTTGTGTTTTGCATTGCTTTTAACTAGTACTATACATTTAATTCTAAATGCAGTACATCATATTTCATTTTGCAAATGAGAAGCACCTATCAACATCACTGTTTATCTTACGAAATGTACTATTCAAGTAAAACATAACTCTCTCTTAAAGTTCAGGATCTATATAGTCAAGAGGGCAAATTCCATGTGCGCGTATAATGCAGCTGTGACTATCCCCAAATACGTGTGTTTTCATCAGGTCACCCTAAGCTACGTGAAGAAGGAGGTTGTTAGTCAGTGTAACAGACAGACCACAGATGTGAAGCACCCAGACACCCAAGGAAGCAAGGCACCACGATGACGTTACGCCATCAGAGATCACGCAGCTTGTACAGAAATAGAAGGGTTGGTGACTTGGAAACAAGAGGCAGAAGGTTTGAGCTGATTAGGGACAGCCTGCCAATGCCAGGGCTTCCTGCAGCCTTCAGACTGGCATTGTGTTAGAGCAGGCACAATACTTATCCTGTGTAGAAAGACAGGATATTTCTTAGTACAAGGCAGGGAGAGAAGTGGAAAAGTTTTGAGGTACACTGTGTAGGTGACTCGCTCAAAGCAAAGGATATGGTAAATTTTTCAGCATCTCAAACATAAGACCGATCTCTGGGGAAGCCACTAAGACACTCTGAATACATACACTGGAGCAGCAAGCAATCTCTCTACATTATCTATAGAGAGTGCGGCACCATGCGTCCTCACTCCTGGTATCCAAAGCAACAGTCTCAGGCTCAGATTGCACAAGATGAACAAGCTCACTTGTTTTCTGTCCTGACACAGTCACTTAAATGCACAAAATTATTTTTCGTATCTTTACTTTATTCCAAACACCAGTTAGTGCACAACTCTGAAAACAGATGACATGCTTTATTGTGATGCAGTTGCAGAGTCAAGAATCAAAGGACTCTTTGGTGTAATCGTACCTAGAAATTGTTGTGATACATCTGGGAAATCTTCGTGTTTCATAAACATGAAGTACAGAAACAAGAACCAGTCCGTTAGGTCTGAGGCCAGTCTGAATGAATTGATCTAGACACACTGATATTTTAAGTAGTAATGAACCACAAACTTACTTTTAGTTGTTCAGGTTCCTCTTTCTTTTTTTTAATCTTTATAATTCTTAGAAAACAGAATGTAGCCAGGGGAAGGATGGCAGGGAAGTAGTGGTTCCTTTGGTAAATACTATACTGCAATGTTTTTTCTGTCTTTTCTAGTGAAGAAAAGGCTTTTCCAGGATTGATTTTTTTTTTTTCCCAAACCTGTAGTAATGTGTCCATTAAATTACCGTATATATAAAATTTCACCAGTTGTCTGTCCCTCCCAGGAATGCAAGCCTGTTTTCCTACTGTTAACAGCTTAGAGCTAAAAACTCTTTCATATTTTAATTACTGCAGATCTATCAAAGTGCCAACCATCTAATTATGACAGTTTTGTTTTTTTAATTGTTACTTTAAATGTTTTGTTTTCAATTAACTTTCCTCTGCCTTGAAGACAGTATTCACAGATTGGAAGGTCTTGGCTGTGTGGTACTATGTATGGTCTGTGCAGGGGTATCTTTTTCCTTCAGACTTTCTGCTGCTTTAGGCCCTGGATGTTCTCTGCAGGTGGTTGTGACAGTTTTGAACATGCCAAGAAGGCAGAGGCCAGAGCAATGATTTTTCTTTACCGGTGTATTTCTCAAAAGCCATACAAATGCCCTAGTGAAGGATGGTTTTGAAATACATATTTAAGCTTATAAACTTGCAATTAAAGAGCCTATCTGTTATGTCAGAGCAAGAGAGAAGTCTTAGAAATCAATCATAGAAAGCCTGAACTAGCCACAAACAAAATTCTGGTGCGCTGGCCTTTCTCACTTCTGCCTTTCATATGTGTGGTGGTTCCTAGTGACCAGACTGTAACAGAACATAACATTCTTTTCTTCTTCTTTTTTTTTTTTATTTTGTTTTTATCTTAAACTATTCTGTTCTTTATAGAACTCTGACCATATCCTTTTCCTAACCTTTTTCACTAACGTCATTTCACTTTGCATAGTATCTCACAATGTCTGACCTGAAGTCAGTGAGGATGCAAACATCTGAAATTATTGATGCCAAAGTATTAGAGGGTTAGAGCTGTATAGAGAAACATGCAAGCTAGAGCATTGCTGGAAAGCAAAGCAAAAAGGTGAAAATTACTAAATATTGTCTATACAAGACTACCGTCTTGTACATGGCTATTGTCATTTTGCTATAGAATTACTTGTATCAGAAGTGCAACTCTTGCATTAGTTACTGGCGCAGGCCACAGTGTTGCTGCTTGTTTCCATCTCACAACCAATTAAACAGAAGGAAAAAGAGAACAGGCAGAATATGGAGTAGCCTAAATGTCTTAGGTTTCTGCCCAAAATCATATTCAGGATCCTTATTTTGACAAGCACTGCTGAAATTGGGTAGGTTTACTGCAGTGCTGTGGAGGTACCTTCATTCTGTTGCACTTGCTTGCCATAAATGGTAGCTTTCTCTAACCTAATGCCTTTGTAATTGTACTGATGCTGCTGCTGGGCTGTCAGGGATGCTTCGTAAAGAGCAACTCCTGTTGCAGGAGTCCCCACAAATAGGGTGTAGTATGTGTGGCTTTATGATCATTAGTATCTAGCAGCTTTAGCAACCCACCTGACTACATTTTGCTCTTTAGGAATATATTTTTAAATAGGGATATGTTTAAATTAGTGATATCTTCTTCTCTTGCTCTTAATGATTTAGGAGCTTTCTGCACTTTAAACTCTCAAACTATAGTCTGGCAGGTAGCAACAGCACTTAAATACAGCACTTGTAGAGCATGGATTACAAGGCACAGAATTCCAGCATGGAACAGCTGGCTGATAAATTACAGTGCACACTAATCAGCATGTCATGGTGGAGGATTTACATAGTCGATAGCAAGTGGCAGCCAATTATAAAGCGAATACATCACTATTTCTGTCTCTTCCAGCAGAGCACTATCTGTATAGTAATTTGCTTCTGCACCCACTAAGCTATAATTTCCTAGTCATCTGGAGAAAGATGCAATTACCAATAGGGAGAGTGATTCTAGGGGGAGAAATCTGAGTGTGCTTGGACATTGTAAACTGAAAAATTTTAAAACAATGTTCATAGTTCAGCTTCAGGAAATAAATTTTTACCTTGATTAGGAAATATTGTTCTGTCCATTTGTGAGATGGCACAATAACTGTACGAAGTGTCATTGTCTTCCAGATCCTCAGAATCAAGTTATGATGTGCTTATTGTCTGAGTAGATGCTTGGTGCTTGTAGAAGAATCTCTGCTTCCATTTCGTCATGAAACCAAGCATCAGACAGCATGGAAGTGTGTGTGGTGCACGCACAGGAGAGATGTGCATGTACACAGATGTAAAATTAAAGTAGGTGGATAAAGGCAGGAAAAACTACAAAAACTAAGTAACAGTGAAACAGAGCTGTGGTTTGTGTTTTTTTCTCATGATTTTTGTTGTTCACCAATAGCTAAAGATTTCTTGCTCTATGAGGTGTTAGTCCTGGCAAAAGAGAATAGAGTTTCTATAGCTCTTTAGTTGTTGGATGTTCTCAGAGTACTGGTATGTCTTATCACCTGTAGAATATAATGCTTCTCTTCTGGTTATAGGAAAAAGGCAGAGCTCTAATATTTGGCTCTGATTTTGTATTTTGTCTGGTAATGGGCCATTGTGTTCTTCAGCCACTCAGCAGTGTAATACTAATTCTGGATGACCGATAAGCAATGCTATCTCATTTTGCTAAGTTCACAATGACTTTGCACTGAGCTGGGGCTTTCTAGGCATTGGTAGAATTCATTTTTGTTGCTGCCTTGTGTATGTGCTGCTAGGCAGCAGCAGCACCAAATTGCAGATCTAAACTTGCACTGACCAAAGAATAAGTGAGGAGTGGAAGTCTGAAAGGGGGAATGTTTCAGTTTCTGAGAAACTTTCACTGCCTCCTTAAAAGATCAATTAGTTAAAACTGTGTTTGTGTTGGTTCTGAAAATTTCCACATATGCTTCTGTTACGTGGACCTACACTGTGGATGAGACATAAACTTGCAAGGAAACGACTAAGCCATATTGTGGCTAGCTGATTGCTGTGGTTAAAGATGGTACTGGTGGATTTGCATTTACGGAAATACAGTATACTGCTGAGCCTATTGTGGCTGGGGCTTACCAGTCAAGGAGGACAATATGTGTCAATCCACTGAAGGAAACAGAATGAAGGGATGTTCATGAGATATGCTGTATTTCTACAAGGGAATCATAATTGATATTTCATTTGTCTGACCTTGCCTTCACTTGCCCTCATTTTGACATCTTTCTGTCACAATGAATGGGGGCTCCCAGTAAGATCCACTCCTTAACTGTTGACTCACATATATTTGTTTTAGACTTTCTGATTTTTTGCTTATGCTGTCTTAAGCCTGGATCTGTAAGCAATCACTACACAATGGCACTGGAGGAGAGAAAATGAATGTACTTCAATAGATAAGAATGCTGGCCTCTTACTACTCAAAGTTATGAGAATTTTCTTATTTAAGGAATGAGTCACACCACATTGACACAAGTTATTTGCACAGCTCAGTGGTTCAGCTGCTATTATGTCCGATTTTGAGTATGCATGTGTTGCAATGTCTAATTTAGGGGAAGAAAGCATAACACTCACGTATGTATAGGAAATGATTTTTGAGCTAATGGTACTATGGAGCCTGACCTGAGCTTCCAGGGATGCCCTCTGACTTCAAGGACTACAAACATTTGCAAACCTAATTAATAAAAAAATATTTGGAAGCATAGAAGGAGATGAGACAAAGGAGCACTATAAAATTTACTTCAAATCAGCGGTCCACCTCCACATTTGTAACTAGACTCTCCTTAAAGCTAAGTCCATGGAATTGATGTTGTGTGTCCTATAGGGATCTTCAGCAATCCCAAGGGATTGCTTCAGCATTAGCTAAAAAATGTTCTTGCATGATTTACCAATGACTCATTTGTAATCATCTGCCACTCCTCTTCCTTGAGTAAATATTGACAAATGTTGTTGCTGCAAGAACAACAGCCAGCTCTACATCACAGCTTTCTCAGATACTGGCACAATGGCTGTGCCAGGATAAGGCAAAGAGCTTATCTGGAAGCTCTAAAAACCATCTGGGGCTTTCTCGCATAATGCCAGTCAGAGTAATCCTAAAGTTGTGCCATCTGATGATGGGAAAATCAGGACTGAGGTCAGGCAATAACAAGATCTATCCGTCGGTCATTTCAGTTGTGCCAGAGGACCTGATCTATTTTACCTTGGCTAAGAACAGTCTATTGGCTTGAAGAAAAGAGCAAGGGCAGCTGATGGTTCTGGGAAATCCGCTGAGGTTCTCATCTCTGGGGGAAGTTTTGGATGCTAGTGATACCTAGTGTTCCTGCTTTTTTCAGCAGGGCCATGAAACAGAAAAGACCCCTCATGTATATATTTAGTACTTTCATGCTGTGACATGCAGTTGTATCTAATTTCCATGCTTGCAGCTTCTCATTCATCTTCATTGTAGAATTGTGAAATCCTCTGTGACCTGATGCTGTATATAGATTATTCAAAAAGTTTTTGGCATCTTGGTATAAAACTGCAGACAGTACTTTTTTCCTACTTCTATGAGTCGGTCTGTTTTTTTAAAAATGAGCAGAATATCTTTGCTGCATTCTTACTTAGGAATCAGTGATCCAAAATTATATCTTCATTGATTTGGCACTTACCAGCTTTCCCAAAATACACATTACAAGATCCTTAATGGCTGTACTTTTGAGGCTTAGTAGTGGACTGGCTCCTTCTGTTTGCTTCCAAGGTAACCTTTCATGTTCACTGCATTTTCAGAACACTTTGAATATATGCCCAAAGACATTCATCCTGCCCCATCAGAGGCTATTTCAGTCACTCTCTCCTGAGCAAGTCAAGCTGTGGTAAGAGGATGATTTGTCTAAGTGTCTTTTTTCCCTCTACACTGGTAGTTAGTCAATGCATACCCAGTACTGTGCCATGCAGCATGGAGGTGCCCTGCTAAGTCTGAGCAATTTAGCTTGGCTACCGGAAGCAGTACGGTTATGTGATCCTATGTGTGGCTTCACCTCGGCTAAAATTCTAAGCTTTGTGTTTGGCCTGGTCATGATGAATAGAGTGTCAGTAGAACGAAATGCTGCCTAGCCAACAAGAGGAAAAAAATACGTTACTCCATGTTTTGCTGTGTTATTCTGGTGGATTCTGGTGTTGGGTATTGGGTCCTTGTAGGCTGGCTTTTCAATGAAGAAGAAACCAGTGATGTGGAAGTCTGCTACATCCTTCTTGCTATGTGCAGGCCTATAAAACAGGCTTTTCCTCTAAGACTAAAACTTGCTTGCACGTGAAGAAAAGAGGTTCTTAAGAGACGGCAGTGATATTGCTGGGTAATATGTAGACCTAGTTTGTGGAAATTAGATCTTTGGTAAAATCACTGGGTAATGTGAAAATTCTGAGAAACAGGCAGAAGGAGATATTTAAAGATCAAGTTACAGACTGGTGGCTGACTGCAGCTTGAAAAGTAGGGCTACTGACATGGTGTGTGGAAGAGTCCATTTAAAACCGTGCTCTGCCTGATTTAGAGTGATGTGGGATGAAAATCCACAGTAAATACCCATAATCCATTTTCAAATATTAGAGCAGAGACTTGTATCAGATTGTCCTGAACCTTTGTGTTATTACAAAGATATTGAAAGGCTTTGCCTGCTTTCATTGCAAAGGGAAAAATAACACTAATTTGAGGAGCTTGAAAGATTCTGCACGACAGAATTAAGATACGCTGGTCTAGTTCTGTGTTCTTCTTAGTGTGGTGCAGCATGTGAAAGTGAAATGCAAATGTTAGCAATATTATAACCATAATATTATTTGTCCTCTGTTTGCTTAGGCTTCCCTGTGGATGATCTTTAAAATACTTTACATCAGAAATACAGT
This sequence comes from Scopus umbretta, assembly GCA_013400535.1. NCBI lineage: Eukaryota > Metazoa > Chordata > Aves > Pelecaniformes > Scopidae > Scopus > Scopus umbretta. The sequence continues at coordinate 32,320 of VZTL01012053.1, forward strand.
TACATAGAGTTCAAGTATGTTAATTTTGTGCAGACTTCTGTATCCCTTCTCTCCTGTCCCCCATTGTCCTGTAAAATCATGCGCTTTACTTTGTGATTCATGGGATTTTTAAATTTCTTTGTTTTGTTTAAGAAAACACGTGAGTTGTGATTCTACTTTTTTTCTCTGCAACCATGAGGGATACAATTTTTCTTGTAAGTGAAAGCTTAAATCCCTTGACTCTGGGCTTTAAGCAAAACACCAATTATCATTACAAGTTCTCATAGCTTTTGTTATCCCACTTCAGGATGAATGGTATTATTTCTAACTAAACACGCTTTTAAATACCATTGGTGCTTCCTTTAGTGCTAGAAACTCACAGAAAACTATTTAGCTTGTTCCACAGTACAGGATTCTTGTTGACTAGGCTGCTTGTTTTAAACCATGTCTTATCTGTGACCATGAGAGAGATGCTGAGGTGAAGGAAGACAAGAACATTGCAGGTTCAAGCTTCATATCTTTGCATCCAGAGAATGGTAAGTGAAATGGGGAGCTAATTTTAAAGTTATTTTCTATACTTGACACACCAGCACCAGCTGAGAGACATAACTGCAGTTGATTTAATTGCTGTGCCATGATCTTTCCCCGTATGATAATAAGGATTTAGTGGCTTGGTGACACCAGGATAAAGTTATCTTAGGAAGCACTCTGTGGTTTTATTTGTTAGTATCAGGGATGCAGAAGCACTCTTTGGCCTCTTTGTACACAGATAATAACAAAAAAACCAAAACACTTATTTGCTGCAAATCGTCTTCCCACATCAACACTTACCTGTTCAGTAAGCATGCATAGCCATTTCTCAAAGCTGTAATTATTCTCCTTCTAATGCTACTGAGATCAATGTCAGCCAAAGGAGGAATTGAAGATAGCTTTCACAGTGGGAGGTTGTTTTGGTTGTTGGTATTTGCAATCAGTCATCAAGCAGTGTACTAAAGGCTTGTAGTCCCACATGGGAATGACCACTCATGAAATCTAATTCCTCATTCCTTTAAGTTTATATAGCTTTTAGCTTGTTTCTTGATTTACAAAAAATATTCATAATGGCTAACTGGGAGCATCAGAATGTTTTTATATTAACATCTATCTTCACAACCAATATGCCATTTTTAATGCATTAATTGCCCCTACAGATTCCAAATGGACACTCATCTCCATGCCCATTTCCTTTGTGTTGGAATTACCTGTTTAGATTAGTCTAAATGCTTGTAGAGTTTTATGTCTTCATACACCACTAAGCTTATCTTCCTTCTGAACATACAATCAACCATCTAGGTACAGAATACGTGACATTGCAATGTTCACCTGGCTTGGTAGTGCAGCTTTTGCAGCACATTCAATTAAGGCGTCAATTTTAGGCTATGCTGATGATAATAAATTCCCCATTTAATAGAAGTTATGCTTTGATAGTTTTTCACATGTCATTTTAATTAATCAGTGTAAGTGCTAATGAACCAATGAATTGGTTTGAGCCATAGAAAATAACTATCTTCTGCTAAGTCCTATGCAAGAAAGAATAACAGCGCTTACCAGAGATGCAAAAATTAATGTGTCTTCCTTGGGTTTAGTTTTCAGCTTTTCTTGTTTTGTATTTTCATTAGCCCTAAGATTATATCACAAAATGAAGTAAAACTACTAACAGCATGAAAGTCTAATGCAAAAAGTTAATGCTGAAGTTGTCTAATTACAGTCAATAGAGGATGTGCTTTTGTAAGTATGATTAGTTCTTGTTGAATAGTCTTCCACTGTGCCTTGAAATGTGAGTCACTGCTAAACTCCAGAACCTACACAAAATGTAGCCCTTTGCTTCCATCATGGCTTTAAGAAACAGAAGAGACAAGCTGTCTGGCTTTTGCGTGAGGTGCAGGGCTTCCATTCTCAGTGCACATCAGTTTCAGAAGCAAAGCTGGGACCACAGGCATTCCTTCCTCAGTCAGTGATTCAGCTCCATTCGCCACTTGGAGCAGGGGAAAGTTGCAGCCAATTTGGTGACTAGTTACTAGTCCACATGAAGCTGGCAGTGTTGCCTGTTTGCTTCTGGTAGGCTTCACTTGAGTGCAAGAACTGTCTAATTAGATGTGGAGAGATTTGTTGAATTATATTCCCTTTGCTCGCTCGGTCAATGCTCGGAACATGAATCTTTTAACAGATATTGGTCCTGACTCATGGGACTCTAGATGATGAGGCAGAAAGTTGTGTATCTGGCATGCTCAAGGTCATGTCATGGATTCATGTGTTTGTGGGAAAGTGCCGAGCTGCTAGGCAGCTGCCCAGAAAATGTGCATTGCTGCCACGGCTGCTCCTTCTGAAACCCCACAAACAAAGAGCTAGAGGAAAATCCTGGCACTGCAAATACATGAAATGCCGACTCTGTGGCAGAAGTGGGAAAGTGCATAAGCTGAGGTCTGAGTGAGTCATATGCTCAGGGCAATGAGACTTGACAGGTCTAAGTGAGGAAAGCCCCAGAGGAGCTCTTCAGAGAAAGAGCACTATTGCTGCAGCAGTTCGGTTCCTTCTCAGCCTCTTGCCAGAGCTGCAGCCTAGCCTTGAAACTGTAACTTGCAAGTGCTTGCAAAATATAAACTGCATAGGAAGTTTATACTTGTGCATTTTGTAGTGTCTGGAATGTCTTGACTGAGAGGTGTCTTTGCAGGCATTTTATCTCACTGAGGTATATTTCTATTTCATGACAATCTGGACTTCAGGGTAAGAGGAAGTTGCCACATTCTGCCTCTGGAACAAGTACTTGGTGCCTGTGAGATTCAATGGGAGCTGCTGGCATTGAGGAGGACAGGGCTGAATATTTGGGCCTGATCCTGGGAAAAAAATTAAAATCCTGCTGTTTTATTCATTAGAACATAATCTAGACAAACAGGATTTGCAGAGGATTTTTTTTTTTTTTTTAATGTCAGAGTCTTTAGCATGTATTTTATTTTTGGTAAAAATAGATGTTTGAAAAATGATGTGCAACATAAATACCATTTCTAAATTTTGTTCCAGCTGAGGGAAGACATATGCAGAGGAGGTGGAAAAAGACGCATAATGAGAAATTTGACCTTAACTTATTCCCTTGCTGGGTGCATGCTCTTTTACTCAAGAGAGGCCCATAAATAAGAGATTTTTTAAACATTTGACTTACATTTTTTAAACATTTAACTTAACTCACCAATGCATTTGAATAAATACACTTAGCTATTCCTTTCTGACTAACAACTGCGATGATGTTTGGTTCTCCAACACCGTGCTGTTCAAGCAATTCTAGGCTAATCTGTTCTACACCTACCTGAGTTTTGTCAGTTCCAAGTAGTCAAGCAAGTCCTACAGCTTAGTTTTATTCCTCTCCTGTCACAGAGGCAGAGAAATAGCCCTGCTGCTAGTCTTGTTCAACGATGAAATTGCTCGAGTCTCATTAATATAATGAATCAATATGTTCTCCTGAACTGGCATGTTTTATGTTCTTAGTCTCTGCTCCCTAGGAAGACACTACTATTTAGCAATCAAATCTATCCAGCGAAGTAGAATGAAGTAATTTTCCCCCCTCTTTATACATTTTTCTAGCTAAGGAGTGTCCCAAGCAGCATTCTAAATTATTCAAGACTCTGTAGCCTGTGGAATTTTCAATCTGTTGGAAACAGCCAAAAAAATAAAATCCACATGCTCCACTGGCTCTGCATACAAGAGTCTGCATTTTAAACCAGAGCTGCTGCATACACTGTAGCTTGTGCCTGTATCGTTTGGTGTTGACATCTGCATTATGAGGGGAATTATTCAGAGCCAAATTACTATTCAGGGTGGTAGTGTGAAACAAGGAAAATGAGATTGCTAGAGGGGAAAATATATGCAACAGTTTGTATAGTTAGAAAAGAAAATAGGGTTCATTTGCTGAAGCATTGCTTTCCTCTTTAGCAGAGTTTAACCCCTTTACAACAGCTAAAATAAAGCTGTGACATGTTTCATGACAAAATGCAAATGTTTTCTATGCGCTTTTTTAACTCACGTAGTTATATTGTTTACGGGCCTAATCTGAAAATATCCTGGAGGGTAGTAAATAGTTGGTTTAGATATAGGTCTACGCCTTGTTGGTACAGTGGGAACAGTTTGCATCAAAAAGTAAAATATGACAAAAAATTACCACTTTTCTTCTTATTAAGCTGTGAACACACTGATTTTATTTTTTTGTTGCATATGTAAAAACTTCTCCTTCAACAAACACATTTTGATCCTTAGTGAGCTGGGCCTGTGCATTGTGAATATTCAGCCATCATCCTGTATTGGTTAGCTTGATTGCTTGGGATGTTCATTTCTGTCCCTAAAAACATTTTCTTCCTTAGCTAACCAAGACAATCCGACTGGTGAATGCTGAAATAAAGTATTAGAACTAGTGGTTAGTTTCTACAAGTCTGTGCTAGTCTATACCTGCTTTAGAAGTAGGGTCCCAACATTCTCCAGCTACTCAACCATTCAGAGGTCCTAATAAAATTTTTGGAAAGTCATCCTCGCCTTGTACCCTACCTCTGCAGAGCTTCAGGAAAAGAAAAGAAACATCCATAGATTATAGACTCCTTCCTACACTTAAAAATTATCTACAATAGCCACAAATTGGAGAGCTGCTCTGTAAATCTTGGTCAGAAATCCAGGTTTGCATACCACATCCTGCCCATGGAAGAGGCTATTCGAGCACATAGCTATTTCACAGCTCATTGGCAGAGCAAAATTTGCATGCCTTCTTGAAAGGTTTTTGCCAAAGTGTAGCTCTAGCCTGATTTGCTGCCTCTGAGCCCCCCTCCTTTTTCATATATTGTCTGTCCAGTTATTTTACAAAGTGGCTTCAGTATCTCAGGTCTGGGGGGTGGGGGGAGGGGGGATAGCATTCCCATTTAATTTCTTCACTTCTTGGATTGTATGCCAGACCAAACACTCGCATATGAACACACTGGAACTGTATGCTAAATAAGGAATAGACACTTGCCTTTCTCCTTGAAGGCTGTTTTCTTACCTGCAGTTTAGCTGCACTTACCTGTCTTTTAACTGCTGGCAAGAACAGCTTTTATGTGTGATTACAGGAGATCACAAAATTCCTTATTGACCAAAGAGATGGTTCTAAGGAAACAACAAAGAACTGGAAATTCAAATTTAAGACCTAATACAAATTGACTAATGCTTTTAAGGCTGGCTTTACTTTTATTAAAGTTGGGTGTGTTGATTATTGAGTCTTTATTTAAACAAACAGAAAACCATGAACTGACTTGTTTTTTTTTTTCCAGCAAAGTGATGTTTTTATCAGCATATATTTACAACAGGGGAAAGAAATTAGTTGTTACAATTCTCTGATTACTTGAGAAAGGATTATAATAAGAAGATAGTTGGGCTTTTTTTATAAAATAAAAGACAGTGAAGAACCAGATTTTTAAAAAATCTTCTCTTCATGGCACGTAGTACCTTTTCCTCTAGTGGAATGCTGCACTTCCATGTAGTGAGGAAATCTGTTCTATACATATTTTCATGATGTGCCTTTTATGTGTAAAAGGCAGACATACTTATGCAGTGAATAGTGAAATATTGCAACCATTAAACCTATTTTTAGAGATGGACAAACACAGCAGCAGAAAAGAGACAAAGAAGTTAGGGTAAGGTCTGTGCTGAAGAGACCAGGAGTACATCCAAAGAGCACAGGAGATACAACCCTGGCTCTTGCAGTGTCTGTAACTGCTGTTAGACTGACCATCTGATACTGAGGTTTGAGAACTGAATGTTTGATAGCTGAATAATGGTGTAGCTGCACTGTCTTGCAAAAGATCTGAAGAAGGTTATCAGCTATGTAAGTGCTATGAAAGGCGCAATAAGCTTTGATCACAGAGAGCTGGAAAATTGGGAGTTATCTATGATGAAAGACACTTGCTGATAGATGAATTAATTCATGGGAGCCAATAAGTGTGTGTTTGCACTAAGGTGCAGAATTCTGTTTTCATACCTCTACTAGAAGATGCCAGTTCTCTGGACGCTGTTCAGTGCCCCAGTGACATGTGTTAAATATCCCCCATTGCTGCGGCTTTAATAAACTTCCCACTGATATTGGAAGGCTGCCATGCAGAGTGCAGCCCAGGCAGTAACAGTCAGAGCTTCTTCATTAAACTTCACTCTCCTGGAAATGACGGCTATTTAATCCCCATCTTTTGCATGAAAGAGATTTTTCCTGTGTAATGCCATCCTGAGTTTATGTAGCATAGGTTACTAGGTCAAATGCATCTTGTTGAGAAAACTAATTACTTGACTGTTACTTTTCATTTGATTTGTAACTGAATGCTTTAGAAAAGTTTCTTCTATACTAAATTGTGGGCATATCTTTAGTCAGAATTAATCCTTTAAGCAAAAAAAACCCCTACTTACTTATCCTTGGCATCTGAACCACCAATTTTTGCAAAACATATCAATTCTAGAAATAATTTTGAAAATTACAGAAGATTATGAAAATTATCTACCTCCTGCCTTAACTTCTGATTCCATGCTGATTGCCACAGCTTAATCTCAGTTGCTTTCAAAACGTGGTGTATCATAGACTTGTGGCAGAAATGACTATAAAAAGAATGAGTGATTTGGCATCATTTTAGAAGGTAACTGATCCATAATGAAGATCAACAGTAGTCTAGAAACTGAGTAATTTTTGTGTGCTGTGCTCTTGTAGTAGTCTGACAGAGTACATAACAAGGCTATTTAAATAAGACCAGTTTCTAATGGGGGTAGGTAATTTGAGAGAAACGCAGAATATCTCAGATGTTCTGACTGGTGTCATGTATGTTTGACATCTGCAGGTGAGATGAAATAAGTGTTCTGTTTTGATCTGAAAAAGTAGCATTTGCTTCTCTAAGCAATATTGAGTTCTGTTCATATGTCAGGGAGAAAATAATCCTTAAAGTGCTCTTTAATGGAACTATGAATTAGGATTTTTTTATCTTTGCCATATATTTCACATTTGTCTTATAGCAATGTATTTGAAAAAAACCTCATTGTGTAAATTTGATAAATTAGAGCCTGAAAAAAGTTTCTTGACCTTACAATGCATGTTTCCCAGTCACAGGTGTTTTAACAGCTTCATATTTCCCAGATCCAGAATGATAAGGATTCCTAACGTTCGGGTCACAGGCTTCATAAAATTTGGCCACAAACGATACCACAGATCAGACACCTGTAGCAAAGGGGTGTGCAGGCTTACTTGTTAAACATATGCAAATGCTTTCTGGCTGGATGTTCTGTTCATCTTTGTGTTACACCTATTTTGGCATCGTAATGCCATTTTTACTTTCGGTCTGGGACAACTTCTTGAACAAACTGATAAGCTTTGTCTTTTTAGCTATGCACTCATGCCTGAATAGATTACAGTAATTACTCAGTGTAAAATCAGTTGTGTTCTGAAAACGTTCATACACCTTCTGGTGGAAGTGCATTGTCAAAAGGCATTTGACACTACTCGGCTTCCCTGCCTGAACGTGTCAGATGTGAAGGCCCATGAAAAATAAACTCTAAAAACAACTTTTGGCTATTACTTGAGTGTGGCTGCATCACCCCCGGAACGCAGTCAAGGACTGAGCTCCCCAAGCACCTGCAGGGACTTCATGGGCGTAGTCTTGAAGTTAAAACTTCCAGCACCCAAAATCCAAGGGGTGAAACCAATTACAAGGCAAATTGCAGGATGGTGCTGCAACTCGGGGACGACAAAGTAGGGGTCTCTGCTTCTGGGTCGCCCGAGCGGTGAGGGGAAAACGCCCCGAGCGTTGGCGCCGGGAAGGCCCGAGCGTGGTGCCACCCCCACCCGCACCAGTCTCTCCCTGCCAGGAGCAGGAACACTTGGCAGCTCTCGGGCCAGCGATGTGAACTTTAATATTTCCAGAGGAGGGGTTACAGCCTCGCATCTCTGCGGCTGTCTGGGGTGTCCCGGGGAAAGGCGCCTTCCCCGCCCGGTGGGTTTTCTCTTACAACGCGCCCGCCCGGGGTCGCAGCAAATGCTCCGAGGCGGCCGCGGTTGGCGGGCACGTTTTAATGATGCAGCGCTTTCGAGCGGCTCAGGGGAAGATGACTGCCATCACTCCCACTTAAAACAACTCTAACCGTTACTCTTCTTCGCTCAGATTTGGTATCGTCGTGCCCGCTTCTGTCTTATGTGCCAGGTTATCTTCGCCTGTGCTATTTTAGTCGAGCTCATGCACTGTTGGAGGAAAACGGTAACGTACTGTACCGCGCTTTTGCAATTTCTTCTTAAAGACTTTTCCCGCTGTTTCCACGCCTTCCTGTGAGCATGACGTGAAACAGCTGGCCTTGGTTTCTGTCACGAAGGCTTTGTGGTGGCAAGGGGTTCTCGTAAGGGCAGCATTCTGGCTCTTCTGCTGCCGTGAAGCGTGCTAGCGTTGCCTGAAATCTAGACAAGTCGGGAAGACGCAAGGTTATAAGTGATAAATATATCATATATATATATATATATATATGACGAGGAATCACAGTCGTCTTTGGCAGGGTCACAGCAAGAAGTGCGGGGTTATACGCATAAATGGCTGCGTACCTACTGTTTATCCCTTGTTCGCCGTTTCGTAAGTACTAAGGTGGACGGGGAGCAAAGGTGATGCTATAATAAAAATAAAAAATAAAACCCCTTCGGCGTGATTCACGTGCGTTGGCTGCGGGCGAGGCCGCCTCCTTTTCTGAGGCTGCTGCCCCATCTAGTGGCGGCCCTGCCCATCGGGCACCGGCCGGGGGAACGCGAGGCTGCTCACGGCCGGCGTTACCGGTTGCAGGCACGTACGTTGCAGGGAGGCTTGAACCGAAGCAAGTGCGGCACATCAGGGTTTGAGTGTGTGTAGGCCAATCAACGAAAGACATAATTACTTGTTCTTCAGGTGTTCATCAAAGTTTTACTAGAGAAAGGTGGCATTTAAAGACAGGGTAGCTGCCCTGTCTGCTGGGAGTTTTGTAGGTGTGAGCTTGTTTTCCTGTAAAACAAGAGATGGAGTTGGCCCAAACAAGTAGGACTAAATCTGGAAATAAGAATTCAGTTGCTCTTGTAGATCATTCGGTAATAAAGGTGCCTTTTGGAGGGTAGGGTCTTTCCTCGGTGCTATATTTACTTTCTCCCTTTAAAACATTATTTCTCTGATAGCTCACAAATCTCAGAATTGATCTGATTACCTATATCTTTGGTTTGAGGGCTTTTACATTTTGTTTCTGTTGCTGAATCTGTATAAAGACTGTCTGGATGCATCCTTGTTTTCATAGCAAGAGTGTGTGACTAAAACTACAAAACTAACAGTTCTGTTTGGCAGTGGTTTTATTAATAAGAAAAAATGAGCCATTGGCTCCTGTGCAGTGACACCAACAGCATGGCTGGGGTATTGGTAACCTTCTAAGTAAGAAAGTCCATATAGAAATGCTCTTTGCCATTCAAAGAGCCCACAGACTGTCGTTTTAGTTGTAGCGGCTAGACAAGATAACAGATACCCAGACAATGAAAAAACAAGAATTAAATAGCATCTGATCTTGATTGTCTCTACAGAAACTAGGATATACTAGCAGATATATCTACCTTCTCAGGCTGTTGAATGCAGGAGTTCAAATGCTGGAGAGTTGCAGGGTCCTTTGTTGTTACGTTGGTGAAATACATCATATATATACATATACACACACACATATGTGTGTGTGTATATATATATGTAAAAACTTCAGCCTTTGTCATGAATTGTTGGTAGGAAAAAATGTAGCAGAAAAGCTCATGTAGTTGTGAAATTCAGACCTCGTTACCACACAGACTTGGTAGCTGTAAAATTGTCAAACAGGGAAAGAGGACTAACTTATTTAAACCAACGCAGTCAAAACTGTAAAAGCACTGTAGTGAAAACTATAAAATTTCACTATACCCGTATACTTTTCCCTTTTCTTATACTAACATAAAGTCTATCAACATAAACGCCAGCATAGGTATGTATAGCCTGGCACTTTAGTCTGGTATATTTTCATTGAGATGCTGTGTCTAGTTCCTGAGAGGTCTTTCAACATTGCTGCCTTCTGACATTTTCAATGCTGCATTTAATAATAAAACTTTTTGTTATTATTGCAAGTTTATTGAGTGAAAGACTGCTGACATAGATCACAGTCAGGTGACAAACTTTATTTTTAAGCTTTGCAATTCAAAGCACTCATAAGCTAGCATCCTTGGGAGGCTGGAATCCACTGTCTTTTTATCTCCTTCCCACGATTTCTCAGCTTATATGTTTGACAGCTCTGTTGCCTCTGAACGGTCAGTATTTTTCCTGCCCATGTGACTGTTTTCATGCTTCAGGAGGACATATGTGTATTTTAAGACTAGAATATGACTGCAAAACCAAAAATTGTTCCAAAATTTTTAGAGTAAAGCTAATAGCTTATATATTTTCCCCCCAAATGTTCCAAAAGTCCCTCTAATGTAATTTTAAGGCTGAGTCAAGGTGATCATCTAAAAATAGTTCCATAGCCTGGTTTCAGCTACAGAATATGATAAATTTCTCTGATTTGCCTCCCCAGGTAATAAACAAAAGAGCTCTTGGTACTGCATGTCTTAAAAACAAGCCTATTGTAAATAAAGGGTACAGTTAATATAAGGCAGAAGTGTCCTTAGATGCCAAAAGATTTAATATGTAGGATAAACCTAGTTGCAGATATTTTAGATGAAATTGGGTCGTTCTGGAAAAAGATTGTTTACATCTAGTTTGAAATGAAATTAGCAATTGTTTGTTCTTAAAGATGATACAAAAAATGTGATGTCTGTGGTCACATATGCTTGATCCTGAATGCAAAGTATCTAAGGCAAATGAAACAGCCAAGCTTAGACTCAGTCTCTCCAGTGAGCCTTTATAAAACTGAATACTTTAAATATTTCTATTGTGCCCAGTCTTCACATGATAGACTGAATGAGCATTTCTACTCCATGTTTTTGAGGGATTCTTCCACCTCAGTTTCCACTGCCACGCCCCATTTGGCATTCAAAGCCAAATCAAACACCCAAACAAGGATGCCTAGGACGTATTTGTGAAGAATCACAATTGTAGAATGACAGCTAAAATCCTTCCAGAAATAAAGCAAAAGCTGTTAACCACATAAGGAGGTAAAAATGTCTTCCCACTTGAGTGATGGCACTTGAATTTTGTTCACTGATTTAGGTCTGATAGTTTCTCTCATTTTTCTGAAAGATTATTGGTCAGAACCATTTTTGAGACAAATCATTTTTGACTGGCAGCTACCTAAAGCTGCTTGCTGTCCTGCAATGTCGGCTCAGGTTCTGGCTAGCAAGTGCTAGAGCAAAATACAGTTCTTCATGTGGCTGGGGCTGCTATTAATTTAGCATGTAAGTGTGTTTAAAAATAAAAAAGTGTCACAACCACACGGATTTACAGTATAGCAGACTTTGCAGGTACATTTGAAAGAGACGGAGTTGGAACATTAGTGAAGATTTTTTGATCACGGGTGCTGATGTGCTGTAGTAATGCCAAGTACATGCTGTAATCTTCATGGAACAGCTGCAATTTCAACAGCTGTAGTGATGTTCTGATTTATGTCACTTGGGGATGTTTTGTTTTAACTTAGGGTAAAGTTTTGTGCCACAACACAAGAAAATTTAGGGAAGAATTAGTAAGTGGTGATTCTTATTACTGCTGCTGAAGTTACGAATACAGTGAATTTAGAACATCTGAACTGTGACTAGCAGAGATACTTTGCTTCATTTCTAATAAATGATGAAACTGCCTGTGGATGGTTTTTATTTGTAAATGTGTCTATCTGGCTTTCTGGAAACTGCCTGTGGATGTTTTTTATTTTTAAATATGTCCATCTGTTTTTCTGGAATTATATGGTCACCAAACAGGCATCAGATCCTAAAATGCATAAGCCCATGACTGGCAAAGTCTGGTGGTTGCCTGTGATTTTCAGCTTCTTTCGTGATTGCCTTCTTATGATAATACTGTGCTTTGGAAGGTTTTATCACACCCAGAGGCTTTCAGCTTGAAACATACTGAGGTAATTCATGTGTATGATGCCAAGTCATAGTATTACGTACAAAACACTTTCCAGTATCCAGCAGAGAAATAACGTTTCTGCTGTCCAATGGGGGATAATAATTTTACTCTCTTGCCAGTTGCATGTGTTATTCATTGAAAATATTTTGCCCAGTGGGACATGGAAGCAATTAATTTGATTCTAGTTCTGTCTGGAATATTATTTTGTTAAGAGTCACTGAAAAGTTTGCTCAAAACTTTTTATTGTTACTAGTCTACCATAAAGAGGCTTGTCTTTAATTGTTAATTCAGAAATCCAGACCATTTTCTCTCACAGGAGCCATTTTTTTAAAGCCACTTTTTAAAAAGACTGTTAACTTGTGTAATACTATTTCTAAACTTCCCTGTGGTGTCTGTATTTTCATGTAGTCATCTCAGTAACTGAGCATGTTTATTTCATAATAAAACAGGGAACCTGAGATTAGGTGATTTCTCAAAATCTCTTCCAGTTTCATTGCAAGGGCCCAAAATAACTGCTTTATCTCTGTCTAAATTGTTCTGAAAAATTCCAGCGGAGGAGGTCCAGTGCGCCTCAATGCCATTTATTGTCGTGCTTCACTACTCTAACCCGTAGATTAATTTCATAATACTTGATTCAGTTTCCCTTCCTGCAGGCAGGCTTATTGCTTCTCACCCTATCTCCCATAGACGCAGAGGACCGTTTATTCCCTTCTCTGCTGCAGCCTTTTCCCCTTTGAAGAAAATGTCCCGTGTAGATTTTGCTTCTTTGGATAAAATAAAGCAAGTATTTTCAGTCTTTTCTCCTTGTCATGTTCTATATCATTGATAATTTTTGTTGTGTACTCATCAAGAAGAATGATGCTCAAAACAAGATACAGCTGAGCGTCTGCTGAATCCCTAGGTTTACAAACCATGCTCTGGTGTATGTGTCAGTATGTTTACATTTTTTTTACACAATATTGTTGACTTAAATCTAGCTTATGGTCTGCTATACCTTCTGGATCTGCTATAATACCAGTCATCACTCATCTGCATCTGTGTGTTTGTTTATTCCTGTTTGTCTTTATTAGCTTGTTCATTTCCAATAACTCTGTTTTGCTAAGTTCACTCTGAATTCTGTTTGGATGCTGGTATACTTGTAGTCCTTCCCAGCTTCAGATATCATTAGTGTATGCTACCAGACAGATGCAGCCTAAATCTGAATGAGTCAACTAGTTGGCTGTACCTGTGGAACAGGACACAGGAATTGAGCATACTGCTCACATGGGTCTGCATATATATTCATGCTTGACTTGTGGATCTACATCTCATTTTACTGTTCATGAAGTACATAACACTTGTTCCATAAATTTCTTACATTTTCACTTCTTAAAGTTCCAGTTCGTTCACTTGCCAAAAGGTTAAACACCACAACTCAAATTATGCTCGGATTGCCCATTTGTATAATTGATGGGATGCTATGAATGTGGAAGGGGTATGCCAGACCAAGTTTGAACCCATATTTGATCATTAATGAATATGCATTGTTTCAAGTATGTCACTTAACTTCTTTTACTTTGGCTTGAGGTGGGGGTATCTGAAACTTCAGATTACAAGCTTGATGAATGCAGAAAGGTTTGATTCTTTTTTCATGGATAAGCTCTGTTCTCATTTGCCCCAAAGCAAGTGCTCTGGTTAAGTGTCAGAAGTGAGCCAAAGGCTTGGTGACCAAGTAGTCATATTGCCCGTTATTAGTTCAGGTTTCAATATGCACGAACAAAATCCTCCCACACATACAATTCCACATGGAAGTGGTGTAACATACCACAAATAGGTGACTAGATATCATGTTTCACCATAACTTAGTTTATTTAGAACAGATCTTGAGTGCTTTGAGTCACATTTTAGTTTCAATTCCATGAAGAAAGCTTCAGCTATATAAGGTAAAGTGGTCTGCCCATTCAGAATGCATCACTTCCTTTTAAGAGCTGACAGGTTAGACTAGCTTCCTATGCTTTGGACACATCAGATACTGGTTTATCCTCATTGCTTAATATGTTTCTTCGGCAGAAGTACTGAAGATCAGTAGGGCCTTGAGTTCTTGTTCATTATGGTCCTAAGGCTTCTGAGAGTGTGATGTCTTCTCTTCGGCTGATGCCCATCTCTCAGCTGTCTCTAAATGCTTGTTGGACTCCCGTTCTACTCCTTTCTGTTGCCTGCCACATATCTGAAATCAAGAAAGATATGCATAAGATATGCACATTTATGATATCAGGAGTTGTCTTGCATGTATGTTAGTACCCACCCGGTATCTAATACATTCCAGAAAGGTTTCCCTCTCTAGTATTCCTGTTGTCATTCTGCAGTGGTGTTTGCCAAGCTCCATGCACAGTTCTCTGGGCTACTTCTCTTCCTTCTCACCAGCACCACAACCTAGATTGTCCTCTGCTCATTCTCTGTAAAGAGGGAAAGAAAAAGTTTCCTGTGGATTTTGTTGCAGGAAGAGGAAGTTTTGCAAAACAGTGCTCTCATCTTCTGCCTGTCTTTTTCACAGGCTCTGATAACTAGCCAGCCAGATAATATTGTAGTTGTGGGGCCAAAGTCATGCAGAAAATATTGAAAGAAAGTATATGAAGTATTATAGCAGCCAAATCAGAGTTGTATGTATGCTGTATGTTTGTTTAAAGATTTCATTTTTGATGGGTCAGTTTATCTAACACAAGCTAAAGAACAAAAAAGATTGCACACCCAAAACAGCATCTAAATTTCCTCTGCTCTCAAGACTCTCTCTTTGTTCATACTTCCTCCAGAATGTCCTAAGTTTCAGAATGAGAAAGACCTAAATGCAGATTTTGTTTATCACTCCTTTTTCATTCTTACTTATATTCATAATGATGGGAATAAGTTGAAATTTAAATTGTATTGACTTATTTGTAGAAAAAGCCCATAGAAGTCAATGATAAATATGCCGTTCATTACAATGATAATAATATGGATTCACCCTGAAGATACTTATATTCTCCACCTGTTGGAAATCTGTTGACTTTAGTACTTTGATAAATGTTTAAATGAAAGAAATACTGAGGTGAGAAAGCTGTAGCATCCCAAAAGACATGATTAAAACATAGCATATTTTTGTCTAAAACTGTATTACCATTGCTTACTTTGTGCCCAAAGTATTCTCTGCCAACACTGGTCAGGCTGTCCTGTTAGTTACTGTCTAGAAAAGCAGTGAAGAAGTGCCTTCCATCTCTTCTTGCACAGTCTCCAGTGTCACCGTCTCTTGCGGGAGATCTCCAACTTGTTCTCTAGAAACAATGCGATTTTAACTCCCTGCACAAACTTTAATCAGCAGTCCACAAACGGCATATTTTTGCAGAATAACAAATTTCTGTTTGCAGATCCCAAAGACAAATTGTATTGCCAAACAGTTCACAATCCAGTATTGTCATTTCATGTTTATAAGTAATACGTAATCATTTCGTGTTTAAGTAGTACATGCTGTCCCTGTACGAGACTGGGCTGTCGGCATGTTACTCACAGTACATTCACACAGTTGTCAACTCTCCCTCCTCCTGACAAATCATACCCAGGCAGATCTGTGGGAGAAAGGAAGTACTGTCCCACCCATTTTATAGATGGGAAATTGAAGTATAAAGGCATGTGACACAAAAATAACAGAGCTGGAAATAGTCCAGATGTTAAATCCATCAGTCTTGAGACTAAAGGACAAGACTTCATTAAGATTCTTATTCCTGTCATTCCACCACTGATGTGCAAGGTTCATGTATCCAGACTACAATAAGCTACAAGATGTAGCATGCTTCTCACAAATACCAGTGTGCTTTCCGGAAAGAGAGAATTTAGTTTATGCATTTCCCCTTGATTTTTGAAAGGA
The DNA here is from genome assembly GCA_013400535.1 of Scopus umbretta. NCBI lineage: Eukaryota > Metazoa > Chordata > Aves > Pelecaniformes > Scopidae > Scopus > Scopus umbretta. Next base: position 48,262 of record VZTL01012053.1, read on the forward strand.
TTGCTATTCTTGAATTTCTACCTGAGCAACTCTGAATTGCCTTGCTATGAAGTGAAGACGTCAATCAAGCTAACAATGAGTTGAGTTCATCTAGCTCATCTCTATTTGACCAAAGGTGAAAAAAAAAAAAAAAAAAGTTTTCTCTCTTCAGAGGTTTTTTACATTCTTTGGTGGGTATAACATGACAAAAAAACCGCCATTTGACTAACATGTTATTACGAGTACTTTTAAAGAAGAGCCAATTCTCCTCATTTGTAGTCAAAGCACTGCTTGTAAGTCACAACAAATATCTTGCTCAAGACTTTTCCAAAATGTTTCTGAAATGTATAGTCATTCATCATTAAGCAGCTAGTGACTGAATAACTAAGGTTTTTGACCAAAAGGTTTGTAAAAGAGCTCCATAAGGAAGGATTGCGTGTACACGTTTGATTTTTTTTTTCTGAATTCTTAAATGAATAGTAATAAGAAAGTAAACATTAATATGGTCTGATCTACAAAAATTGGTTAAATTTTGGTAGCGGTCCTGTAATTTGACCCCAACTCTGCATTTGCGAGAGGAGATTAATAACTAACACATTTGGGTACTTTTAAAAACATCTTTAAAAATAGGCCAAAAAGTGGCAGGCCAAACTACTAGTCTGAGATCTTTTGACCAGTAACTCCTGGAGTCTTGCTGGCTCACTGTGTAATTCAGTTAGGATGGATGGGACTGCTAACTTCAGAAATTAGCCTGCTAATTAGGCTGCTAATTTGTTCTATGATGGCCATTTCAATGTAGGAAGTCATTTAATGCTTGGCAGGATATTGTTATGATATGTGCAAGCCTTTTACCTTCACAATTACAAACATCAGACAAATATATGGCATCTTGATGCTATGATACAAACTCTTCTCTGTAAATGTGCTATAAACGCTGTTTCTAGCAGTGTCTCCAGCCTGTCTCATAGCTTCCTTAAAAGAAACAAAATCAAAGCAGACCACGCATGCTCTTTAGGATGTTGAAGGGATGCTGGGATCTCACTGTATTCCCTTAACCACCCAAAAGAGAAGACCTTGAGAATATTTTCTGCATTTGTCATCTGCCCAAACAAAAGAATATCTCTTCAGCAAGGACTTTAACTGTGCCATTTTGTCCACAATTAGAAATGCAGCTGGCTTTAAGTATTTCTTTGTTCTTAGCACTCTCTACTATGGATTCTGTTCTAGCTATACTTCTTTATTGAAAAAGAAAATAAACTGAAATATAAATAAATCTTGCTATTCAGATATAATTTCCACTACCTAAGATTTTGCTTAGCAATACTCAAGATCAGTTTCAAATGCTTCTCTTCCAAAATGACTGTCCACAAAGAAGAAAGCTGAAAGTATCGCTTTCCTTTTAGCACCTGCCTACGATATCGCTGCATTGCATTCTTCCATATGCCATAGCATTTTCATTAATGAGTGAACTTTCAAAACTAGTCTCTAGATTTCCTGCCCTCCCCCCATGTGATTTAGATCTTATTACAGAGCATGAGAACTGTATTCCCTTAGGGTGAAGCCTGAATAGGATCCTTTACCTTACACTTTCACCTAATGTTCCACAACCACGTGAAAATGTTCAAACATCTCTGTTTTACCGAGGGACTTCAGGATTTAGAACTTAATAAGGGCAGTTCTCCTTGAATCATACCCTCCCCGCTTCAAGAGAGGAAGAACAGACACATAAGAATAACAGCGAGTTTTAATGATATTTTTAACATCCGTAATACAAAGAATAAGTTAAACACAGTAAAAATAATTAAATAAAGCTTGAGGTTCCAGCCCTCATGCAAATAATTCAAATCCATTAAATAAAGACAAGTTTAAAAAATAAACCCAGCGTAAGTCTTGGGAAAAAAAGAAGTAGTTCCCATATAATATCAGTTAAATGAATGGAAATAAAGTTCTGACTTTTGACATCTGCAGCATTCAATGGGCACACAGTCCTTAAATCCTCTCCTGGTGCATAGGTACAGTGTAGAAACATTACATAATCAGACTTTTCAGGGGACCCAGACATCTTCAGATGTGACCTGGAAGTCCAGTCAAGTTTCCAGTTTGCCTTCTTGCAGCACAGTTCTTAAATGGAACACATTAACAGTTTGTAATGCTGACCTAGCTACAGGTGCCATCATTAAGATTTTACTGTATGTTGGGTCTATAGCAATGAACCCTGTACACCAAGTGTTGCTTCAGTTTAAGTAGCCTTTGGTCCATCTTCACACATTAGTGATAATAATGCTGATGCCATTTCTTCCACTTGCTGATGCAAAGCCTGATGACCCTCTCTGTACTGGTCTTAACAGGCTAGGTTTCCAGGACTTGAGTGTTAGCATTGTTCAGCATGACAAGGAAAGATTTTAGACTCAGGCCATGTATAAAATGAAATCTGGAGTTAAAGTAGTTAAAATTTTATCAATACTTCCAAACCAATTGCTGGTTCATAAATGAAGTGGACAAGTAACTTGATATGCATAGTATCATTCATGGGAATACTCATTTAAATGTTAAATATTTTAGCTTCCCATGGAGTGGTTTTCAGGTAATTCAGAGTAGTAAGATGATATACCAACTGTCTCTCTGCCTCACAAACAGTGTCATGAGTGGCAGACAACACAAGCATTTAAAATGAAAGCCTCTCATATCATTTGGGACTTCAGTGTCCTGGCACCAGTATAGGCTTAATCTTGTTCATTTGAGTCCATATGTAAAAAGTTCACTTTGGTTCAGGGAGAAAACGACTCTTGGTGATTACTGCATTCATATTGGAGTCAATCCAGTTGAGGTACTGAGTAACTCTGGTGTAAACGCCAGGCTTCTTTTCTTTTGCACAGCCATCTCCCCAGCTGGTAATCCCATAAAGCATCATCCTGCCATTGTGCTCACAGACCATGGGGCCACCAGAATCTCCCTGACAACAGAAAGAGAACTTATTAGGCCATTTTCTGCAGATGGAACATTTATAATAGGGAGCCTGTGATTATTGTTTTTCCAAGAAAGAAACAAGCTAGTAAATACCCATGAGCTAAAGTTCTGATTTTTGAGAACAGTGCATAGATGAAGGCTCAGCATCTGCTGTGACTTGAACACAGTCTGTAAGGTAAGGAGTTCTCTAGTTCCCCCCTTAGGAGGGCATAGAGAGTAGTTATGTTGCACACAACACTCCATCCACAGATACTAGGCTAGTGATATAAAGTCAAAGCCAATACACCCAATTTTCATCACAGAATCCTTTGTCTCCCTGTCCATAAGGTACTCTTACACTTAAGGGCAACACTTGTTCTTTTTAGTGGCTCATGTGACCGCTCTGCCCAGTGAGGGTGCGTGGAAGCAAATCTAGTTTTGATAAATCTGTGGAGAGGCTCAGTGTCCCCTGGTAGTTCACCTTTTATCCCTTTCCAGAGCTGTAGTTAATGGTAAGAAAGTGCAAGCTGAAGTGGAATTGCTGCTGTATTCCTCTGATGTCTATCTACCAGCCATTGCTTGAGTACATTAGTAGGCATGGTGGTGTTGGGGTTGACAGTTGGACTATATGATCTTAAAGGTCTTTTCCAACCTTAATGATTGTATGATTGACTGTAAATAAGTTCTTGAGGAATAACAATGGCTAAAATACTGCACTTCTTGCTCCTCCAAAAGAAGGTCTGGACTTAGGTAACACCTAACTCCAGGTCCCAACTTTCTTCCATATGTTTGGCCCCACTGCAGGTCAACTCCACTGGATGTACTAAATTTCAGCTACATAGAGACTCCTCTGACTAGTAGAATTACAAGATGCCTCCAGCTGATCCATATAGTGCACATGCATTTAAAATGGTTTAAGAGATAAAAGAAACCAGTTTTACCTTGCATGCATCTGTCATCCATGTGGGATCTCCAGCACAGACCATGTTGTCAGTAACTCTGGTACTATCATAGTATTCATATTTGCATTTTGTCTGTGACATTAGGTTTACAGTGGCTGATATCAGTTTCTGAGCATAGTAAATGTCATCTGCAAACAAAAGATTATTTAACCATTTTCACCATCCAAGAAAAAAAAACCCCAAAAGACCCTCAACACATACTTTCAGCACTTAAAAGAAATTAGCGTAACTATTCCAGTTCTGATTTGAGGGTCTTATTTCCAGCTTATGTAGTATTGGTTTACTTCTACCGTTAGTAAGTTTTAAAGATAAAAATAAGTGTTCCAAATGCAAACTATAAAGTTTGGTTTTTAGAAAGAAAGAGTTTGATGGTTTTTCAAGGAAGTTCTGCACAAATGCAATACTTCGTTAATCCTCCAACACAGCTTTAATTTTTTCTAGTCCTCACCACAACAGGAATGAAAATATTGCTGTGTTTTACATCTTGGCTTACTTTGTATGGTTGACAAACGTGAGAAGCATCAGATAGGAAATTCCATGGACAACTAGAGAAGATGATAGCAAAGATAATCTTTGAGATATGTACATGCAGTACATAAAACAGAAAGGAATCTTTTTTTAATCCTTTGCATATCACTGTACAAAAACCATCCAGTTCCCACATTGTGGAAGTATAACTTTGGAAAGAGAATTAATTCACTTACAAAAATCTTGTCTGCCATAGCCAGATATTTCACACCGGGTATTGTCTCGTAAGTACAGGTTCTTCTCTGGCAAGCATACTGTTCTGACATATTTGGATTCCACTGCACACTGTCCAGAAGCTGTTCTTATCCTTATCAAAGCTAGGGCATAAGTCAGAGAAGATACAGTTAGACTTGTAAAACAAGTTTTTCCCCTCAAGTTCTCTGAGAATAGGAGTATCAGGTACAGTTAATGGGAGTAGTTGCAATTACATTTAGTTTTGGTTACGTATGGTTCCTCTCATTGCTTTTGGAATAATACTAGGTCATTACTTAGTTACAACAAAATTTATTTCCCAGCATTAAAATTAATAAGTGTTCCAATTTGAACTTCCTTCCTGGAAGGATAAGAGGTGATGGCTCAGAGAAGATTCCTCTGCAAGTGTATCTTCAGATGTTTTAAAATATCTGGAACTTCCTTCCTGGCTGTAGAGGGTGGCACCCGCTGCCCTGCTGAAGAGGGGGCAGTATACATCATACTTCTCACCAGAAGAGCTTATGAAGCTATTCTTTGAGTCTTTTTCCTTAGCAGCAGTAAGTTAGAATAGGTGGTAGAGTTTTAAGCCTCAAGTGCAAGAGTGGCAAGTCTGTTCTGTGCAAGTTGCAAAAACCCATCTCTGACTTCGTTGGTTTAGGGATAGGCTCGTGAAAGCCAGAGAGACTTATGAAAGTCAGGATTAATTCAGGATAACCTTCAAGCTAGTGTGGAACCTGATATAGCATTCCCCTACTATATGATGAAATCTACTGTGCATGGATTTTTTCCATCATTTACTATACATACAGTGTAATCTCTGTGGACACAGAATAAGTTCTGGGCCCACTATGCTCAAGGCAGAGCAACCGTACTGCATGTGTGTAGGATGTCCTGCCCCATTCTGAATGGCTAGACCTGGTGTGCATGTGTTTCTGCTGACAGGCAGCCCCCTCCAGTTGGGAAGATGGAAGAAATAGGATGCTGCCACCAGTGCATATGGAAAATCCATGTCTTGTTCAGGTCCAGAGATGAGAGGCTTATACTTGACTGTGTGCCCGGTAATGCATCTGATGCGTGCCACAACACAGCTTTATACAAGTGGAAAAATCTTGCTCAGCATAGGCCTAGTTCTCAGAAGCACCTAGGTTCCTGTTCCCCTTCATCTCATCTCTGGTTCTACTTCTTTTAGAAGATGTATGCCACAATTATATAGCCTTCAGCTATCCTTAGTGTTTTAAAGGCTCATATTAAGGTGACACTTACCGATATCATTCTCATTGCCACCTGTGACATCTGTAAAGTCAGGGTGAGAGATGATGTCATCGACCATGAATACTTGTTCCTTATCATCAGTAGCATTCAGTATAGACTTTCCAAGGAAGACTTTGTAGATGGATTTGTTTTGAGGGTTTTTTGACCTGAGTGAGAATAAAGAGATTCATGAAGATTACTGGTTTCTGAGGGCGAGGTCAACAGTTTAGATAGAGTCCCAGTTCTGTTTCATGTTTTACTTTAATGCTGACAAGAAAAAGCAAAATTTAGTCAGCTTTGAAAGTTGATCTGGTATTCTAAAGGAAAGTATCCCAATTTTCCATTTGAAGGGATTAAGACAGATGTTCAGGCATTTTGAAATGCACACCTAGCTAGTTGCTACTAATGCCAAGCATTGGCAATGAGAATCCCCTACAGGATGCCAGGAGGATCAGCTCTCCACAGGAAAAATAACAAAATAAATAACACCATAAATGTATTGCTCAACAGCTCATCACCTTTCAGTACAACTCCTAAGTTTTGGGAACAGCTAAGGTAAAATGAAACCCTGGCTCCACTATAGGCTAAGTTGTTTAAATTGTATAATCCTCCAAAATGTTTGCATCTTGCTAGCTCATTCTGCTAGACTTGGACTCCCAGAGTCTTAATGTTTATGGCTGCTCTTGTTTTGCTCAAAAGAGCATTCTTACTATGGTACAGACCTTATTGCTCCCTACAACTTCCTGAAAGGAGCGTGTGGTGAGGAGGGTGTTGGTCTCTTTGCCCAAGTAACCAGCGATAGGACGAGGGGTAATGGCCTCAAGTTACGCCAGGGGAGGTTTAGATTGGATATTAGGAAAAAATTCTTTACTGAACGAGTGGTGAGGCATTGGAACCAGCTGCCCAGGGAGATGGTGGAGTCACCATCCCTGGAGGTGCTCAAAAAAAACATGTGGATGTGACACTCCAGGACATGGTTTAGTAGGCATGGTGGTGTTGGGTTGATGGTTGGACTAGATTATCTCAGAGGTCTTTTCCAACCTTAATAATTCTATGATTTTGAAGAGTTGCTCAGCAAGCATCACGCAAAGAAATCAGGTGAAGAAAGTTGCGAATAGGAAGAATGCAGAACTGTAAACTTACAGAGTAGGAAAACAGTGTGCTGCTGTAAGTACCCAGCAAGGGTCAATGAGGGTGCCGCCGCACAGAAAATTGTCAATGCCCCTTATGTTTTGGAAGATGGCAGCTATCCAAGGCTGAGACTCAATCTCTGCCTGGCTTCCACCAACAATCTTGAAGTACTTGCTGATGCTCCTCTGACCACATGCACGCCCTGTGAAAGGAGAAATTTTTCAGCTGTTCTTACAACTATGCACCAACCTTGTGCTATTAAAAAACCCACCAAACAAACAAAAAAACAAACCCAGTTGTCTTCAAACTAATGTTACTTACCACACTTCTTTATGTTGCAGGGTGTTTCTTGAATGGTGAATCCCTTTTTGGTGTAACACCAGGGCCTGTTCCTTCCATTTGGGTTTCTAGAAGATAAAGGAAGTGTTTTTTTCATGAAGACAGAGTATCTTAGAATTCTAACTGTTCTGAAAAGGCCAAAAGTGTTTTGTGGCAAGATATGCCAGAGAAAATAATTAATAACTGACTATTGCTCTTGCATACTGGGAATTTTGCAGTATGATCAGCTTCTCTGGTAAGAACTCCAGACACCTCAGAGTCACATTCCAAATATTTTTAGTCAAAATTCAACTCTAGTATTCTGGTGGGGTTTGTTTTGTTGGGTTTTTTTGTTTTTTTTTTTTTAAAAAAAAACATGTACTATCACTTGAGGCAGTTATGGAGCTGTGACAACAGAAGTCATCCCAGGAAGAGTGATGCTTTTCTTACCTGCAGTAGCTGTGTTTGCCCAGTCCAAGCTGCAAAGCATTCTTCAAGTGGGCATGGTAATCGCCCCTCCTGATTACCGAGGGAAGGTCCCATGGCATGCATTTGTCTTCTGTTGCCATTCCTCTATAGTCCTCCCCATTTTCAGTATAGCATACACTGTTAGTGTCTGAGAAAATAAGTATTTCTTTAGCAGCATATTCTTGTTTATAACTGTTCTGAGACAGAAGTAATCTGCATGGATCCTTCTAATGAGAAAAAAATTCATGCATTACATCTTGAAAGCAGATGATGCAAAGTCTGGACCGATTAGATAGTCTTACATTAGATAGTCTAAATTGCAATGTTCTATATCAATTTTAAGCATCAAGTATCTTACACATGCCTATTGCCTCTTTAATAGTTTCAGTGTACTCCACAAAATAATCAGTTCTTCTGCTGCTTCTGAAGACTAAACTGAACACTAACACAAACTAAAACATTTGTAAGGACATAGGCAACATTAGTGAGGCAGGAACAAAAAAAATAATTAGAGATCCTGATTTTGCACCAATATTTGGCTGTTTCTCCTCACTTAGTCTGTTAGCATAAAGTGCTAAAGGCTATCCAGTCATGTTTGTGGGTAATACTTTCACTTGGCATTTCATATTCATGATTTTCCTTTCTTTTTAGATATTGTCAATCAATTTTGTTAGTATTAAGGAAGATACTCTACCTAGTTCACAGTGAATCCCAGTATATCCTTCTGGGCATATACAACGATTAATTCCGCTAAAGAGGTAATAGGTAATGCAGGTTCCTCCATTCAAACAATGGCATTCTGTAAGTAAAAGACATTACTAATTAGAGGCAAAACATTTGAATGGTGAAGTGAAATGTAGTTGCAAACTGAGTTTTAGGTGTTTCAGTATCATTGGGAGTCTTCCTTCTTGTATGAAAATTAACTGCAGGTTAACAACTTCTTTTTAGGTTCAAGTAAAACAGGCAGATATTTACCCTTGTGATCTGATCTGTGTTTATATGGCAGCTTGTAGTGCTTCTTGCTATAAACCTAAGGGAAAAGAAAAAAGGATTTTAAGGAAACAGTTTCTTTTATGTGGTTTGATTGTCTTTTATGAGCCCAGGCTCTGTTCCCTACTGCACACCTTCAACAGTTCAGTTGTTTGCATGTAGTTACCAGCTGAACCTGTTCTGTGGAATCTGGATGTGAACGAAGAGTGGAACTCTACCTGAGCAAAAGTAGAGCAGGGAAGAAAAAAGCCAAACCACAACACCTCCTAGACGCCCGCA
>VZTL01012053.1:57345-73459 GCA_013400535.1 Scopus umbretta
AGGAAAAAAAAAAAAAGTCAGGAAAACCCCACCAATCTGATCCACTGCATCAGGTCAACATTGCAGTTATTTCTGCTATAAGGACCTAAGCAGCTCTCAATGGCCAGCGTCCCTAAAACAGGGAAGAGAACTTCTCCCTCTTCACCGCTCAGCCACCAGGCAGTGCGCCAAAGATGTGATATTCTCCAGCTGCCTCTGTCATTTTGGTGACCTTGGTGCTTCACATTTGTGCCATAGAATAGAAGCCAGTAGATTTATACAACAATAGATTCTTGCCCTGTACTTCATGCCCTGCCTCTGCTTTGCAGGCTGGATATTTCTTTCTCTGTGTAATTAAGTAAGATTAGGCTTTTAGTATACTTTTCTAGAGGTCAAGTGGGCTTGCCTGAGCTGAAACAAGTAATGGTAACAATATAATTCCATAATGTTGGCAAATGGCTCTGCTGATAGATATCAACTGTCATACAAGTTAATAGTAAAAAAAATACTCAAATTCATATCTGTTGCTCCTTTTTAGCATCACACTTTCAAATAGGGGAGGTGGAAATTCAGTTAAGGCCCAGTATCCACCTTCATGAAAGACCAGTGAGCTCTTGGTACTCAGTGTCCAGGTCTAAATTGCATTACGAGAAAAACAGAAAAGCTAGATTTCCCGTTTATCACACGATATCTTCACTATTTGAATGCCAGCAGACATCTTATGATGGTGCAGATTCAGAAGAAAAAACAAAGGGTTCATGAACATGTTTCTTGGAGGTATATGTGCAGCAGATGTACATGTACATGCAAAGGCAGCAAAAAGGAGAATTCAAGTCAAAAGCCTACTACACTGCCCAAAGCAGAAGTATAATCAAAACCAGAAGTGGTTCCGAGTGAACCCCCCCCACCATTTATTTCAAAACTTACCGTGTCTAGTCCTGTGACAAGTGTGCCCAGGGTTACTGTGAGGAAGATGAGTAACTTCATGTTGTTAGTTGACATCTCCCTTTGTTCCTCTTCTATCTGTATTATTTTGGTTCTGAAAATAAAAAAGGAATATGTTGTAGCTTGCAGTGTCAGCTTTCTAATTTCTGTTGTCTTCAGTTGGTTTCAGAATAAGTCACAAGACAATTGACAGAAGAATTAAGCATTGGCTTGCTGCAGAATATCTGCTTATTATTTCCATAAATTAAGTTAAAGGTTATTGTTTGAGGCTTTTTTTTCTACATTTAGCAATACAACCAGATTTTTTTAGAGTTCAAATGAAGCAGAAAAAGGAAAATTAGAAAAATCCATACTCAGTTTCTGCAGAAATTGGCAGATATATTTAGTTGCTGTCCAACTGTTTGTGCCTATTACCTGATTATCACTCTCTTGCAACAGCCACATTTAGGGTATGAAAGGGAATACTCCTTTTTTCATTGCTTCTATAGTTGCTGACTGCATCTTGTTGATGCTAGGCACTTACATAAGTCTGGCCACCTCACTGAGTGCCTCTGAACACTGCAAACTCCTGAGAGTCTGGTCTTGATGTTACCTCACTTATTTACAGTATGAGAGAGGCTTAGAGCATACTCTGTCTTGATTTCTTATATGCAGCTGGATCTCATAGCAATCATCCCAAAACTGTTAAAAAGCTAGCTTGTAAAACTGATGGGGGAAGAGCTATAAAGTACCAGTATGTCTTTTTTTTTTAAATTGCAATGCGAGTCATGTTTTTTTTCGGTGTCCTCAGTTCTAAAAAACTGGAAAATTGAATTTTAAAAGATTCCATGGGAATCTTAGTTATATTTACATCAGCAAGCAGCACAGGAGAGGGCATACAGGACTGAGTTGGTGCTGAAGACCTGCTCCCCTCTGTATCTGCTTCAGAGGTTTCTACATTGCACTGGTTCTAGTTTGGTCCTGTGGACTGAACGCCTGCTGATATTTGGAGCGCATCTTCCAGTTCAGCTTTATCCAAAAGAAAGACAGCGCTCTAAAGCCACTCAGCAGTGTGAACCAAACCACAGGGAATAGAGAAGATCACCGGATTCATTTGGAAAAAAGCTGACACGATCCAAACAAAAAATGCTCATGTAGATGCACCCTTTGCTTGTAAGCAGGTTTCATAACGCAAGAAAGCAAATCATGCCTCAGGTACTTGGACATGCACTTTTCAGATTCAGCTGCAATTTCAGCAGATGTATTTTCCCTTAAACATTACTCACATTAAGACAATTATTTTTAGCATATTTGGCAGCTACACAAGCAATTTGACATTTGTTATCATAATTAGTTTCTCAGGCCTGACCTTCGCATCACGAACAGCACTACCGCTGCTGTCTCGGGAAAGTTACGGTATACTGCAGCACGCAGAACGCATCTTCCCCACCGCCGCGTGGGACAAGATGCTTTTTTTNCGCTCAGCCGCGCTGCGAGGAACGGTGGGGCGCCACGCTGCAGTGACTCAAGGGGGGAAGTTTCAAATGCCGCTTTTTAGTTTCGGGGGGTGAGGGGAGTGCGGTCGGGGCGAACGGACAGCTGTATGCGCAGTTAGGTTTCGGTAAGGGGCGCCTTGGCTTCCCCGCGGCAGCCAGCGATGTCTTAGAAGCATTTTAAAAAAAAAAAACCCACAACCACCAACCATCAAAAGAGAAATGTGAGTGTCAGCTAGGAAAAGAATGACCTGTGTTGAAACGTGCCTAGAGATACGAACAAGCGGGGTGTGTTTTATTCATACGGTGCTACCCACAACGAGAGGAGCACAAATTATTTAGTCATTAATAGAGGATTAAATTGATTCAGGTGTGGGTTAAACGCAGCCCACTGGGAGGGGGTGTTGGGCCAGAATGTGCGCTTGAGGCGCTGAGTGTGTTTTCAGCGAGCTGCCTCCAGCTGGAGCGCAGGGCGTTTTGGGGGGAGCAGGGGGCTGGAATCTATGAGGACGTGGGGCTTGCAGCAGAAGCTAAACTCATNTTGTCCCCCCCGCCCGGCGGGATATGTTTTTTTTTTTTTTTTTTTTTTTTTCCCTCTTTTTTTTCCCCTCCTTGCTGTTGTTGTTAATGTAAAGAGCAAGCACGTAATTCCGTTCGGCTAACCCCTGCCGTTTTCACCCTTAAATCCTACTTGTGTTTGAAAGGCATCGCACCACTTACCAGCGCCGGAGCCCCGAGAAGCGGCGGGCGGAGAGAGGCGGCGGNAACCATCAAAAGAGAAATGTGAGTGTCAGCTAGGAAAAGAATGACCTGTGTTGAAACGTGCCTAGAGATACGAACAAGCGTGGTGTGTTTTATTCATACGGTGCTACCCACAACGAGAGGAGCACAAATTATTTAGTCATTAATAGAGGATTAAATTGATTCAGGTGTGGGTTAAACGCAGCCCACTGGGAGGGGGTGTTGGGCCAGAATGTGCGCTTGAGGCGCTGAGTGTGTTTTCAGCGAGCTGCCTCCAGCTGGAGCGCAGGGCGTTTTGGGGGGAGCAGGGGGCTGGAATCTATGAGGACGTGGGGCTTGCAGCAGAAGCTAAACTCATCTTCTCCAAAGCTACTTACAGCTCCCCTAAGCAATCTTCTGCTCCCAAGAAACTGGTCATGGTTTCCCCGTAATTTCTCTCTTCCAAAGAGATATTCAAAATGGGATAATTTCATAAGATCTGGATGGAGATGTGAGCCGACAGATATCTATCTATCTAAGAATGCAGCAAAATAGATAGTTCTTTCCTAGCCCAGTCAGGTGTGATTTTGTCACATTGTGCGGTGACATTGTAGCAATGCAGTGAATAACACCAAGCCAGCAGATAGTATTTGTGGGCATATTCATAGGGTTTAGGTTCAGGTGGTGCAGGTGACTAAGGCGAGGCATGTCTCCGTAGGCTGTGTGCTGATGAAAAGCAGTTTCTTCAGAGGCTGGGTCAGAGCAGGAGTTGACCTGAATTTCCCTCATGAGGGATGTTTTCATAACTGGACAATTCAGAGCTTAAGACGACCACCCTTCTATGTTTGACATCTAACCTCTCTGGTATGAGTATGGCTTAGCTTGCTTCTTCCTTTCTCACCTTCTGTTTGTGTCAAGTCTGTGGTATAACCATACTTTTATTTGGGCGCTACCTGCTTGCATTCTCTGTTCCTTTCTGTTCAGATCTTCAAACTCATGTCAGAACAGACCTCACATCTGCTAAAAGCATGCCGAATTCACTTCACTGAATGGCAGGAACTGAGTCAAGAGAAACAGCTCAAGCTGGAAGTCCAAAAATGAACTTAGGTAAGGAACAAATCTTTCTGAATTTCAGGACAGTCATTTTTCTCTCTTTCTGTGGTGACTGGATACATCAACATGAGAAGCAATTAGATCCTCTAAGAAACAGGGCAGAAAATATCAAGGTAGCATCCCTATGGCACCTCTTCACTTTAGAGGAGTGGCCGTGGAGTAAATTTATAAAGAAACAATAAATTCAGGAGCAGCCTGGACTACGTACTCACTTAATGAATTTTAATACACCAACCTTACACATAATGAAAGAAGAAATGTGTCATGGTTTGATTCAGCAGGGAGAGCAGGGAAGGGACAAGGTGCCTGGAAGAGGAGGGCTCCTCTGGGCTGGACAGCTCCTCTTCTTCCTCCTCCATGCTCTCAAGGAAGCGGTGCTAGGCCTTGCTGGCTTCCTCAAGCTCTCTTTCTGGAAAAAGAGTCAATCCTAGAGCATCTGGGTTTCCTCTTCCACATTTGTTGTTTCCTGAGAAGCTCTGTAGAAGTCTGAGCAATGATCTTCCTAAACCTTTGATCAAGCTATGTAGATGTCCCCTGTTCCTCATTTTCCCCCTAAAACCTGAAGGTTCATACTTGTTTCCCAGGTCCAAGATCCAAAAACTTTTGTTGCTTTCACTCTGGCACAAGATACAGCAAGATTCAAAAGTCCCTTTTTCTCCATTTGTCATATACTTGAGTTTTACTGAAATACTGTATTACTTTGTTCTTAATGATAAATTATATCTAAAAGGCCACCAGGAGAAGTGACCTGGGCTGTGGTGTCGCTTTCTTTCAGTCAGATCAGTTACTGATCAGAAACTCTGCCATGTTTGCAGTACCGCTTTAGTGCCATCAGATTCCTTTGGTCTGAATATTTGCACCTAGATAGGTGAATGAATTATAGTTGAATGGTTGAACTGAAACTATGGTTTAGCAGAGAGATACCCAAGCTAGCTGCAAATGAGTTTGCTTTGGTATTGCAAGTAATCTCATAGCAAACAAGTCTGCATGATCTCTGTGAGCATTAAGTGACTCTTAGGGAAGCAGAAATGGATGAGATAATTTCTACCACCTGAGTTTACTGAGCTGGCTGATGGCTGGCACAAGAAGATCTGAAGCGAGGTCACAGCTGAAATAAACCCGTGGACCCTTGTTATGTGCCCTACCTTAAGGCAGAGACCTTGGAAAATCTGTAGCCTGGCAGTTCTGGCAAGACCTCCACCTGACCTCAAAGCTGGACCTGCCTGGACAGATAGGAAATGCGCAGACCTAGGGAGTGGGAGGGCTGAAACAGGACTAGTTCTACTACCAAGGGGCTTTCAGTAGCTTCAGGGTCAGGACTTGTTCATTACTGGATGTCTCAAGAGTTTAAAAGGGCCCTGTTACAAGCCATGTTGTCTCTCCAGAATAAGATTGTGATAGGACAGAGGAAAAGAAGGTCTTTGTAACTCAAAATCAAAATTGTGTGGGAAGAACAGTGAACAAAATGAAATGCCTACTGAAAGACTCTCGGTGGAACTTATGTGCCCAGTAGATAGTGATTAATGGCAAGCCACGGGGCTTAAGAGAGAAACTCCTGTACAGACCCGTGAACAACTTTTGTGTTTTGAGGGACACTTTCTGCTTTCCACTGTTTAATTCTTTTTCCTTGCACCTGTCTGTGGTTTCATCACTTTGGTCTCTTACCTGAATTTGGCAGATATGTGGGCAGGATGGAAGGGGGGAAGGCTTCAGAAGAAAGGAGAAATGCTACAAGAAGTGGTATGGGTGACCTTGTAGAAGACACTTTAGCTGCTTGGTAGGAGTACAGCATCTAAACAAGAAAATGCAATTCACAAAATTTAAAGTCATTCTCTCATTTACATAGTCAGGGCTGTTAATAATAGGGCTCTATGTATTTCTCTTGTCTGTACCTGGTTTATAACACAGAGTAAAGAAAATATATACACCTATTCTGAACTGCTCATGCGATTCAAGTTTGCGAACCCCTTGCAGTCGTACAGTACTTCTCTCAAACAGAGGTCAGATGCAGTGGATCCAACCCTGAAGAGCTAGTAGGATCAGACCCATAGTCAGACAGTTCTTGGTTTACTGTGATTCTGTGATTTAGTTTTCAGTTGCTGACAAAAATCTTGCCGATTCTTTCAATTTGTAGTTGAAGTAACTTGAATGTTTCAGACTAATCAGCCAGCCTGACTTGGCAAATTTAGAAAAGATAACATTCCATTCCAACTAGATGAGGACACCAACCCTTTTCAAGAAATACAAGGTTTTTATCTCATGGTGGTGTGCTGAAAGAGATTGTGAGGTCTACATTGTTTTGCAGAAGTTGCTGGGGTAGAGGAATTATTAGTTCCAGTGTTCATTTTCACAGCTGATGATAAAATATTAAAACTAAAGAGAAATACTATCCACCACACATTGCTTCTGGTGGTCCATCAGTAAATCCCAAAAGGATAGAATTCACAGAGGTTTAAGTAACCGTGTAAATATTAGTAAAAAGAACTGCCACAGAAGTGCTGTTCTATCAGGAAAAATTTCCTTTACTGTGGTACTGACACTCCACACTGGTTTTCTCAGTCAGGGACACTCGCTAGCTTAATAGGAATCTCCACATGCTTAAAATTACAACCATGCTTAGAATTCTGCCCTAACGGTGAAATCCTGGCTCTGCGAGCAGACACTTCTGCAAGCTGCTGCTGAAGGTAATGGGGCTCAGTGCAGGTGGAGCAGTCCCTTCTGCTCAAGGCACTTTTAGGGTCGGGGCTCACGTATGCCGGAGGCTTTATACTGCCTGAAGTCTGGTGGTTGTGTGGAGCACGTTCTATTATGTCTCATGTGTCAATAATATCAGAATTATGTCTGTTTTGCCAATGTGGCTTCCCATGAAATAGAAAAATCATTTGCAAGTCCTCACTACTCATGGTGCATTAAGAACGGGGAGGTCTAAATTTGCATATGAGCAGTTATGTGTACCTGAACCTGTCATCTCACATAAAAGAGCAGGCTTAAGCCTCACATTCAGTGTTTAGTTAGTGATTAAGAATACAAAAGCTAAGAAAACACCTAGATCATTTTGCCATGACTTGTCATCTCTGTAATGATTATCGTTTGTTATTGTTGTTGTTTTTAAAGAAAATAGCTTGTCACTGAATTAAGTAGCCCCAGCTATGGGTACAGAATGTAAAGAATATAGCTGTACTTAGAGCTGCTTTGTGTATTGGAATGTGGCTTCAAAATCAATCAGTATTGGGTTACAGTAAATTTTGGATTATGGCAGAAAGGATTTCAAGGCAGTCATAAAATGTGTTACAAGTTTAAGGGAAATTTTCCAGTACAAAGCTGTTTTACAATATTCTAGTTTCACCTTTAAAAACACAGGCACTTCTACAGTAAAACATTTTGTATTCTCCCTTTGATATTAGACAACTTAATTTTTTTAATCAGTTTATTTCTAGCTCTTGAGATAATAACAGATATGACTGAATAAAGCAATAGATTTTAAAATGTAAACCAATAGATTTCAAATGATACATTATCATCATTCATAAAGCTAAAAATATACAGCTTGGTCTATAATCTTATTCTTTCAAATTAGAGTTTGTATGAGTCCCAGGAATTTCCAGAGTAGCTGATTTTAAGCTGAATGTGATTCATAAAAATTCTTGTACTTTAATGACTCTTGATTACTTGTCAGTTGCTTGTGGTTGGAATCTGAAGCAAATGGTGATCTCATTTCCTTTAGGTGTAATTCAGCTACTCAGGTTTCTTTGTTTATTTAAAATCTTGTTCCTTTTCCTTGCTGCCTACTGTTTTTCTCTTATCTGTGTGGGTAGAAGTAGCAGGGTGTACCAGCTGAGGGTCACTGGACTCTCTCCATTTGCTTGTTGACACTACATGTTGCTTTGCAAGAAGCAGGAGTAGCCAGCCTTTATCTCTGAACTAAGCCAGCGTAATCAAAAACTTGCAAATTTGCTTCAGTCACAACAAGAAACCAACTGCTGTTGGCTCAGCTATCTTATTACACTAGGAGAAAGTGTGGTTTTGTTGGATACTCCAGCTGCATTCTTCAAAGCGACTGACTATGCTAGAAGTTGACTAGGAACAGGCTGAGCATCTTGAGCACCTGTGAAATCCCCTGTCACCGGGCTCATTTCATTCATGTGTAGAAAGCAGCTACTTGACGAATGTTCTTCTTTTGTATACAATGTCCTGTTGTTTCAGTGAGCTGTCCGGATACTGGTATTTTTTTTAAACAGCAGTGATCACATCCGAGGGTTTCTTCATCAGCTTGATATGCACCCACTTTTAAACTGAGTTTTGTATCTCATTTAGCATTTATGAAAATGCGTTGATTATGAAAATGACCAATCTCTTTGACGTTTGTTGAAATTGTTTAGTTGAGACAGTTAATTTCTAAAGCCAAGATTAGTCTGAGCTACAGGTGTTGCATCCAGATCCTAAGTAGATTAAAATTATGTTTGCATTTAGGTCTAGGCCTGTCTTTAGTTTCTAGTTGCTGGTGGCCCTGCAGGAAACCCGGAAAAGATGACAGAATTCTGAGTCTGAAGCTAGAAGGCAGAAAGCAAATACAGAGTGTTTTAGGGATCAAGCTGTGCTTCTTTTGGTGATCTTAAGTTCTGAAGCAGGATATTTTTCAAGGGACTCCTACATCTGCCTGCCATTTACTGATCTGGAATAGCACATTGAAATCTAACATTGGAAAATTACAGAAACAGCTGGCTTGGACTATTATTTCTGCAGTGCGTCAGTCAATCAGATTCACATTCCACAGGAAAACCAACAAACTGAGAGCACAGCAGTTGGCAGGCTTCTGGAGAAAAAAGATTTGCTCAAAACTGGGAAGAAAGCAAATTCGAGGGGGCGAGTTCTGCATGCTGTATCCCAGTGATGGTGTATCCAGGAAAGCAGCGTACTCTAACCCCCTGTGCAATACAGCCCAGGAGAGAAAATTGGCACTGCTCATCTCTGCGAGAGGCTGCCTGGGAAGATCATTTAGGATCCCGCTCCTTCCTCCTCTGTCTTTGGCTTTCCTACTCATGAAGGAAGATAAACACCTAAACTAACATAGACAGTTCCTACCTACAGGGAAGGAAGTGGTGATTTTACAGGCTGCCCTGCCAAGCAGCACTAATGCCATAACAGATGTGGAAAGACAATTAATTGTTCCTTCTCTCAGTGGGGTGTGACACTGCCTGCTCTTACCAGTTTGGCCTCCATGGGGAAAACAGCATGTTTTGCACCTCTCGGGTAGAATCCAGGGGTGCAGGATCAGTGGCGGGGAGCCCTGTCTGCCGGGAGGGTAGCAGGTGGGCTGAGTGTAGCCCTTTCTGCTCACTGGAGATGCAGATCACTTGCAGCCACGGCACAGAATTGTGTTACAATCCTTAAATGCAGGATTGTTTTGACTGTAAATATCCAGGTACCATAACGGTGAGCAGCAGTATAAATTTCTAAAGCATTAATTATGTACATAAATGCAAGCTACAGAAAAATAACTCTGTAATCATAACATTAATGACATTAGTCACAGACTGTTCTATGAAGTACTGAAAAAGCTCTCAAGAAAAAAGACACCCCTATGAATTTACAGATGAAGGAAAATGGTACCAAATGCAGAAAGATGGGAGTGCAGAGAGACCATAGGGCAGTACTGCTCAGTGTGTCAGGCAGGGTCTCAATACACTTGCAAGTGAACAGCTGTTGAACAGTTCAGAGGAAAAAGAGTTTTAAGGAGAAAAAATAAGTTGCTTCCTGGGTGCTGTTGAACAACAGCATTCTTCCTGCATAAGCTCATAAGAAACTGTGGTGAGAAGAAATGGGAAACAGAAATAACTTGGTACTATAATAATAGCATGTATCTTGGGTGCTCTAATAATAATACTTAACTTTTCTTCCCCTCCCACTCCTTTGGATGTTTTGACTACAGTCTTCCTTTTTTTTTCTCGTTAGCTTCCTGTAACTTATCTCTAGTATAGACACTGTGCTGCTTTCCCTAATCTTAGTTTGCTGATTGTTGCTTAAAGTTTACAGAGTTTAACTAAATACATCTGTATAATAAGTTGTTCTTGCTCTCCTGCAGGAACTTTAACACCTACCCTGTCAATGGCAGTTGCAATGTTTATTGATGGAAAAAGAAAAAAAAAAAGGAAAGAAAAAAAAAGAGAGATTACAGAGCCTTCTTGTATGTGAGAAGCTCAACAGAAAAAAACTTTTTAAAACACTTTCTGTTTGCAAAACAGGCCTTTTTTCATCCTTGTGCAAAGTCTTTCAGAGGGAGGTTCTGGCATATAGTGACCTATCATCAATACCACCAGGGGTATTCCTGGCAGAAAGCAGAAATATTTGCTTTCTGTCTCCGTCCTCTGTCCCCATGGCTTTTTCTTGGTGATACTGACCATTTGTGCCATTCTGTGATTTTGGTTAGAACGGTTGGAAATGACAGTGTTTTATTTCTTCTGAAGTGTGTGTCGGTTTTGAGGGAAATATCTGAATTTGAGAGACAACAAAGCCTCCCTTATTCATTGGGACTTTTTGAAACAGCTTTGGAGTGCATCTTCCCTTTGTTCCCCAACAGGTGTGAGGAATATGCTCACTTGTCTCTATGGACCAAGCAGTAAGCGAGGCAGGCATTTACAGGGAAGATGGAGAAGGCAAGGTGTAGAGCAGAGTCCATGCTAATAAATCTCTAAGGCTCAGCACCTTGTGCTACACGCTGGTACTGTTGTAGTGATGATCAGAAAGGCAGGGTGGAAGGTGGTGAAGGGGCAGGGTGGGGGAAGAGGCAGTGTTAAGTGTCATTTGCCTTTCAGAAACTGCTGTGGTTCAGCCAGGAGAAGGGTAAGAAAGAAGTGCTGTTAAGTAAGTAGTTGTCAGAAATGGAAGGAGAACACAGTAGCAAATGATGGTTGTGCTGGAAAAGGTTGGAAGCCACTTCTCCCTGAACTTAATATCAGAAAAGTTAGTAAGCGGACAGTGGCGGTTTGGCCACACAGGTTATTCAGGAGGAGTCAGCATCCAAAGGATGAATGTGAGAGGATAGGCCTAGAGGCCATAGTTCATGAGGTGCTCTGAGAGAGAAAACAAATTATGTATTGTTGACTCAGTGAAGAACAGGCAGATGATACAGGATGACTTGATCAAAGAGAATTCCCTAAGAGAAGCCTTTGCAGGAGCTTTTCCAAGTGCAGACCAGAGAAGCGGAATTGCATTTGTCAAGGCTTCTGGCAGACAGAAAAGTTGCTTTGCTTTCAATGATAGAGAAAGAAGGTGGAGGACAGTGGGTTTGGACCCAAAAGGACCAGGAAAGATGGAGCTCTGTTATAATTAAGTTGAATTTGTTCTTATGAGAGGTCTTACAAAAGGTGATATCAGAGACATGTGCAGATTTACTCTTTGACAGAGTGAGAGAGGTTTACAGTAGAGATGTAACACCACCCGCATAGAGATTGCAAATTAGTTTGTGTTTCTAAGTGAGATATAAAAATGAAGGAAAAAAGGGAACTAAAAGAGAGCCATTTCAAGGCAAGAAGGGTTGAGTTAGAAGGGTATGAAGGGAGGCAGTGAAAGAGAGAGCTGTGGCACATCGCCAGTGATGTGTAATGGAAGCTCCCCAGGAGAACGAGGACAGAGCTCTGCTTCTGGTGAGAATAGCTTCCACTCCATGCAAAGGACAGAGGAAGATTGGAGAAAGCCTAAACTGGAGTTGGAGGAGAAACTGTGCTGTTGCTTGTGTTTGGTGAGCTCTGAAGTGATCAATGGATGAAGTAGTTGCAAGTAGTGTAAAGAGCAGGATATTGTTCAGGTAAGACAGACTATAGGAAAGAATTGGATTTTCCCTCCTGGCACCTGGTGATGAACATTCATGTTGTAGTCCAATAGGAAAGGTTTTGCCAGCCTATGTGAATTCCCCCAAGATAAATGGAAATTTCTAATATAGTCTGTGTAACAGAATTCGTTATATGGAACTAATTCTATGAATAAGTGTTACTCAGTGGAAGTAAGGAATGTCAGGACAAATCTTAGGCTACTGTATTATGCTGCGCTGAATATTACTTAAAACTACCTGCTGCACTGAGTATTATTTAAAAGAAAACTAGCTTAGGGAGATCCACATCTTCTGTTCATTTCAATGAAATAGGTCTGTTGAACAACCAAAATACCTACTAAATCAGAGACCCAAACCCTCTTCTGAAATACACATCCATAAGCTCAGTTACTCCATAACATGTTTATACTGGTATAACAGGGATTAGCATTTGGCCCATAACAACCCATCACTGTTTTCTTGTATCCACAAAATTATACAGAAAGCCCACTGTAGAACATATGTTACAATGGAACAGCTTTTCCTGGAAAGCTACCTAGTTACTCATTGTCTCTTGGGCCTCATAGATCTCCCATTTCTGTATCTGCAGGGCCTCAGTCTTGTCAGGAAGAGGTGGAGAATGACTCCTGCCTTTGGCCACCCCCTTCACTGTAAAAGCTAGAAATTCATGCCTTAGGCTGACAAGAGCCCAGAATCCCAATCTTTCCCTTCACGGTAATTGCAAAAAGTGGGTGCTGCTACTGCTGCCTCTTTTGTCAAGCTCCTGCTCTTACAAGATAGCTTGATATGAGTGTTAAGTGGGGAACGGGTGTTTCTAGTGCAGGCACTGAATGTCAGTCGTGCAATGGTTCTACAAAAGCATGAGCTCATATACCATAGGACATGTTAAATGTTTTTAGGGGTGCTCTCATGGGACATAAGGACATCAGATACCTACCTTACGCATTTTGAACTAGGGCAAGCACTTCTTTTTAATTTAATGTTTCCATGCCTAAATTTGATACGTGTGGAAATTAAGCTCGTAAGAGTGATAATTTTCAAGCTAAATTCCAATAAAGGCAATGTAGGCTACTAGGTCACTTGGTTCAGATAGTTTTAGGTGACTAATGCTATTCCTCTGCCTTTTGTTCTTCCCACTGTGTGATTCATATTGAAAAAGGAATGTATCTTGTCTTTGACAGTCTGGTGATATATTGGTAGGTGATTCCACAATAGTATTCGGTGTCAGGCAGAGGTGTTTGATTTGATCCTCAAAGCATGTCACTACACTACCATCAGATTATTCCTGAAAGTGAGAATCATTAAAATGACAGTGCTGCACAGTTAGGTTTCACAGCTCCCAGTTCTGGAGCTAGATAATTTGGCACACTTGGGCCTCGTGTTTCTCCGCATTGCCTTCTATAGGCATGTTTAACATTTTTTCCCTAGCTGTGATATATACTGAGAAGACTGATTCCTCAAAAATGAGTGAGAAAATGCAGAAAAAGAGGAAAGACAAAATCATTTAAGGAACATAAGGAAACCACAGTTTGAGCATGTGACATTCAAGTCTGTGTGAGCATATACACCAAGTATTACAACTTGAAACAGTTTCTGTAACTTCAGACTAGACACACAGGCAAACTTGGCCTTAAGTATCTTCAAAAAACTATCAAAAATATAAATATAAGCTCTGAATAATCTATATATCAAAAGTCAAGAGAAATATTATAAACTATGTTTTGGCTATTAATAAATGACTTAGAAATTTTCCAGCAATTTAATAAAAATGAAAATAAGAATAGATACGTGAATACCTGTCTGACGTTAGACAGACCAATGCTATTAGAGCCAGTAGAGTCCCAAGAGCTGTGACTCATCAGGAGCTCTGAGGCACCTTTGATGTGACAAGTGGTTCTCTGAATCCTGACATGAGATTTACCTTTCAAAGCAATAGTAATACTTCTTTTAAAGAAGTCTTTCTAGGAAGAGAAGGAGCCAGAAGGCTTAGTGGCTGGAAGTCAACATCATGTTTTCTTTTTACTACTTGACAAAATAGAAGTGCTTATTGCTTATAAGTAGTTGATTAACAATAGGAGTGTGTCCTTATCTGATACTCTATGCCAAAGCCTCTGAATGGTAGATCTTATGCAATGACCAAAGGAAACGGTGAACTCATGACTTCTTGTATAGTACTATTGCCATCTCACCTCTGCTGAAACCCGTATTCCACAGCAGGGCAATCTTCTGCAGCATCGTGTTGGTTTCTTAAGATTCCTGTACAGTAACATTGCAGCTATGGGAAATTCCACAATAATGTACTTAGAAGCTGAAGTTTTGGGTGTACAGGAATATTCTGAATGCTATGGGTCTATTTGGGCTGCCTGTATAAGCTAAAAATTTTACACACTGCAAAAGATTTGGTTCAGATCTTGGTGCCTGGCGCATACACAGCCCCCCTTATGTCATCTAAGAATTTCTGATTTGAATTTTCAAGTTTCTTAGTGGTTCTTGATTGATCATTCAGGCATAGGATGAGAGGTCAGTGCTGTTACTCTATCAGCAAAATACTGTCCCAGTTCCTTGTGCACAAACCTTAGGTATTAAATTTGAATGCATTAGCAGTTCAAGGCTAGGCTTATACTGTTGTTTTCTCATACTACTACTCTCCTTTTGGACAGTCTTCTTCAGAAACCTGGTTAATTGAGTCTCCAGTCTAATTAATTCTTTGGTCACTCTCAGAATGAAAAGTGACTTAACTGCTTACTACCGATTAAAGCAGATACTTGATGTGAAATATTGGCTTCCTTGGCAGGCATGTAAGTAGTCAAATGTATTTTTAATAAGCTCTCAAATGAGAATAGTTGCAGCTGGGCTAACAATGAGAAATCTAAACAGAAGCATCCACTACTTCTGACTGCAGCTTTATTTCGTGCATATTCCTAGTACTTGACAAACATTTTTATATGCACAACTTACCAAAACTTTTGCTAATGGAGATCATAGCAGGAGACTCACAAAACTAGGAGAGTGCCTAGGCTTGGCTGGGTTGCAGAAACAGCTCTGCTGTCCCATGTACAGCTGAAGTGGTTAGTGCTGGCATGCAAGCATGACCTCATGATAAACTCGCTGATCCTCGCTAGGAATTAGCCATTTAGCTACTTGCAGCCAACAGTCTATTACCAAGAGGAAGAGACTGCTGTCTTTCTTTTGCATAACATAAGGACAAGTACATTTACCAGCATTATTGACCAGAGACTTAGCAACGTATTTATGAGCTGGGACAGTCATTGTATGTGTAATTTCTAATAGTAGTACCATGTAAAATTCCCCCTCTAGTACTTTATTTGTTTTTAAAATGTGTCATATTACAGTGATCTAGGAGTTGCTTGTTCTGTTTTTGTCTGTTTCTAAATGTGTTGTACAGCCTAAGATATGGAAATCTAACTCTCAGAAAGTTTTAGCTATGTTGACTTTCTGACAAGGAAAAACCATCCTATTCAATCAGATGTCCATTCTGTTATAACAAAGTGCTTTGCAGTGCCGTTGAAGAAGGACATAAAGCAAGAGAAGCATATAGATATGCTTTCTGTTTTTCATTCGAAAAACTGAGTTTATCTTCCTAAGAAAAATGAATATTGTATAACACATATGAAACGCTACTGCATTTGAATAACCTCATTCAAAGTCTGTGGGATGGAACAGTGTATTTTGTTCAAACGCTACACGAACTGCATATGTTCTGCAACTTTGTTGTCTTAAGTCGTGAGGTTGATTCTCAGCTAACCAGCCAAGCACTCCTTCGAAATACTGCAGGCAGAAACAGTCCCGCAGGAAGTGGTATTTGTGATTCAGTAAACGGCACCTTGCCCACTGAGTCAGTGTTGAGCCAGTGTCCAAATGCGTTTCTCGAGTGTGGAATATAAAACTAAAGTCCTGACTGTTTGTGGCTACTGGGAAATTCATTAAACTGTTGACAAGAACAGGGATATAAACCGCAACATCCCAGGTTCCAGACAGGGATAATTACACTTTCCCCCACTTACTTCATTGGAAGAATTATTCTTCTCCTTTCCTT
>VZTL01012055.1:0-11985 GCA_013400535.1 Scopus umbretta
GCTTCTGGTAACTGAGAGAATATATTTTGTTCCTGTCAGAATTAAATATTTTGGAGAAAATATTTCGTATTCCCCAGTTTTTCATCAAACTGTCCCCTGTTCTAACAGATACTGCATTCCATACTTTTCTTATCAAGAAACTGACATTAATTAACTTTTAATGTGATAATGCCTTCTGTGCAAGCATGGGCAGCATACCAAAAAAACAAGTAATACTGTTTTGTCGCATTCAGTCTGAAAAACAGAACTGTTTTACTATACAGACAGCCAGCACTAGATTCTGCACAGCCTACTGTGTTGGCAATCTATTACTGCTGAAGCTCTATTGATACAGTCACTGAAACGTGCCACATAATTCTGACATCCCGAAGCTGACATCTCTCAAAAACCTGGTATCGAAATAGCGTGGAAAATAATGTGACAGGCTATAAAGTATTCTTCATTGTAAACTTCCCAAAGACTTCACTAATGAGATGTACACAACTTCACTAAAATAAAATACAGCTACGGATGGCAGACAAAAAAAAGCAGAGTAAAGACTACACTTCAAAATTACAGAAAACAAAAGAAGCATTCAAACATACTTAGGCAAATCCCTACAATGTGGCAAAACAACTCAAGATACTGAAAAATCGTCTCTACTATGTAAAGACAGTATTCCTCAGGAATGTGCAAGGAACCTCATAGACCCTAATTCTGACCCAAATGTGGTTCCAGATCAGAATGACACACTCAAGGAACCATGACTATTACTGGGCTCGGGACTGCCAGAGAGAAATGTTTAAAAAGAAAAAAATTGTTCACAAGTTCTTTTCTCACTTATCTACATACTCCTACACTGCAGGCACAGCTTCTGGCAGAGAGAAGCACAGAACACAGATTAGTCTCAGTTTCCTCTCAGTGATGCCAAGCGATCACTGACTTCCAGGAAGATAAAGATATAATCACACGGCAAATACTGAGGAACATAATTGCTATCTAGGCAGATCTAAGAGCATTTCCTAGTTGCAAGGTTTGACCCCACTCAGAAGAAAACTGGGCACCCATCATCTGCACTATGAATCCCTGCTCTGAAACGAAAGCTGGGCATGTAACTGCAGAGGAGAACCATGGTACCGTCCAGAAAGAAACCTCCAATCTTCTGGATAACTTAGGAAACCAAGATAGCAAGGTGTATTGCAGAGCGCTCAGCCCACAGTCTATGCACAGCCCAACCTGTCCTGTATTACACTAAAACCCTAAGCAATCACAGGGATGTGAACAAAGAACACTCCCTTCTACACAACAGAGCAACTAAACGTTTGCAGATGCAACCCTCCACCAGAAAGTTCACCTACAAAGAAAAGGTTTATAAATCTGCTACTGCATCCAACGAACAGATTGCATCCCAAGTCCACATAAGTGTTGAAGCTGGAGCCACAGAGATGCTGGATCCAAATTTGGCCAACTTCCCAACCTTGGGTGTCCTGTTGCAGTCTTTCATCTTGCTTTTTAATGTAAATGGTAAACATCCTTATGACGGTTTTCCCATTCACCACAGCCATAATTTATCAGGGCACTACTAAACCAGCTCATAGTTATCTGTCCTTACCATAGCACCTTTCTTCTTCAACGAGAACTAGCTACTGTCTGTAACTCTAGACTACAGAATCAGAACCTGCACAACGAGAGCTTTCACTGTTAAGTTATTGATATCAACATTTTGGTGGTTAACAAAGCAGTAAGCAACTTTAGCTGACTTTCATCTCAATTTCTACTATACATACAGCTTTTTAAAAGTTTTATTGCAACTCACCAAAATTTCTCTTTGTTCTTCCAGGTTTTTTAAAAAGTTTGAAAACTCATGAAGTGACGCATCTGTAATAACAAAACCAGAAAAAAAGTTTAATCATGTTGCAGGATGGCATGACAAGATATAGCCACTTACAGCCACTTCTTACCTACCTAGGTGTCTTTCATCATCTGTCTCTGCATCACCAATGAATTCAAATTTAAAGTCTCTCAGAGAATGGGCAAATTTTCTCTGGGCTGCTGAAAGGTCTGCAAGGAAAAAAAGCACAGATTGAAGGTTAGGGAATCATTTTAAGACAGCTGGAAGATCCTCCTACCCCTAGAACAATCAACTTTACAAGAAACTCTTAACACAGGTCTGCCTAAGGACATTACAAGACCCCCAATATTGTCTAACCCTCTTCCGACCTCATCTGGGAATTTGTCGCACAGACTTCTTTATACAAGGCTGTAGGGTAGAAAGCAAGTATGATCACATCTACAGTATTAGACCTATTCTTAGACTTTACCACAATGTAGTGTACAGACCATACAAACAGATCTGTAACTACAGAATTTTAAGGCACAACACTAAGAGTAAATTGTGCCAGTCATCCTACTCTGCTAACCTAAATTCACTAGCGTATTTGTCAGCACAAATATGCATCTTAGGATTTTCTATATACTTTACATAGATAGCTCTGCCACTGAAACATTTATACATAAATCAAATTTAAAAGAATTGTTGCACTAGAACTAGAAATTCCATGGAGTTAAACCTTGCCAAAAGCTAAATATGTGGCATTAAAATTAATTTCATATAATTGATTTGTAATATTCCTAAAACATTTTCTTCAACCCAATTTTTATCTATTAGTGTTTGACAATTTGGGGTTGGATGGCTGCACTCTTACATCCCTCTGGAAGTAATCAAACTCTATATTTAGCCACAATATCATCATTATAAACCCTTATTAAGATTTATAAAGGTGTAAATAAGCAGTGTACATACACTCTTCTGTTGAGCTGACGTGCAGATTGGGAATGTCATGAGTTCTGGAAGGATGGAATTGCTCAATGGAAAAAAAGGATGCATGTCCTGGTACACTTCTACCCAGCAGTAAAGGTTTTACTCACATTTTTGTTGTGAGCCAAGGTTAAGGACAATTTGAAATATTTAGTTAATCTATCATCTTTTTCTTACCACATGCAGTTCTGAAGAGCTAAGAGCAACTTTTTTTAACAGACCAGCTAAGCATTTTGTTCTTTAATATTAACTGGACCTAAAAGACCACAAATTTGGGCTTTTCTTGTTGCTCGGGTTTTTGGGGTTTTTGTGTGTTTGTTTGTTTCTTTTAAACAACTCTATGATAGGTCCCACATCCAACACATCATATGGTTTATCACGTGTCACAGGCAAGTACAACTTTGACATACACTGCTGCACTGAAAGTTCAGTCCAATCACTTAAAAGGATAACTCGCAAATACTCTAAAAACAGCAAGACACAATCTGAAATGAAAAAAAAAACCACAATGCTTTCTGTTCCTTGCCATTCCACATTCCTTTCTTTTCATCCATTTATCATTAGTCCTTTCCTCACCTATTGTGTAATAGCGCCGTTCCCTGTGATGCTATGCTGCCACGTACTCGCCTCCCTTTTGCAACTAGTTCTAGAGCCTCTACATGTGCCCTTCAACACATGAAGCAGCAGGACGCTGCACAGGGTTGAAGGAATAAGGATAAGAAGGTTGAAGGAAAAAGCAGCATAATTGCCATGCAAAAGGAAACACCAGTATTTTAACTCAAATGTCTTGTGGGCTAAAAGGCTGTTCATAAAGAGGACAGCAAAAGAAATAATTTCTGCCAGCTGTGAAAGACTTAAAAATGGAAAATAACAAAAGTTTATTGAACATCTACTGTTATGCTTATTTGTGAATGAGGTCACTTATTTATGGGAGAATGGGTCCAACAACACACACTTTCCCAAACTTATTTGACTTTCTTGAATCTGATAATCCCCTACCAAAGCCCTGTCATATGAGAGCTAGCCCCACGCTAGAGGAAGGAATTGTTATTACATTTTCCCTCACTTGCAGAGGTGAAATATTCAAAAAACGTTGAGCAATGTACATGTTAAGAGAAGGCATGCAGCACCACATGTACACATCACCCCCCTCTCCCCTTCACAGGCTGAAAGTGTACCAAAATCTTGAAGTGGGCTATGGGCTTTTCTAGAGCAGTGCAAAACCACCCCCTGCACGGCTGCATATCCCACCTCTCCACCAAAAGCCACCTCTTTGGTGACAGTGGCAGCAGACAGAACCTGTGCCCACACCCCGACTCTTTCAGTGTGAAGTCCAACATCTTTGGTCAAGTGGAGAAGGGGCTGAATTGAAACACTGAGCTTCTCACAGGATCAGAAAGCCACATCCATGCATTTCTCCTTACTGAATCTGCTAAGGGATTGGGGGCCAAGTAGGTGGTTGGAAGCAGTAACCTTTTTAACCATACCAAAGCTAGATTTGCAGAGTTCCTGTATTAAAGCCATGAAGACACATAAAATTTTTGCAACGTCTTTCCACAAATCATCTCTTAAATGTTTAAGAACTGCTCCAGAAAATTTGGAAAGTGTCAAGGGGTAAGGGGAGGTTGGAGGTTTGGGACACAGAAGAATGACCTGATGGGTCAAGAAAAGCTGCAGATACCTCGCTATGGAACCAACACCTAGGAGAAAAGACAATGAAATAGGAAGAGACTTTCTGATAGATTTTAAGAACTTGGCACTTTCAACAAAGGTGAGAAGTCACTGGAGAAAAATAAAAACCAATCATATGGTGCAAGATGTAACTGGGAAGAAACAAACCACCTGACTGGGGGAAGAAAACACTCCAGTCTTTTGGTTCAACAGACTGCTGCAATGATCAGTCTCCTAACTGTTGACAAAATAAAGAGATTTTTAATGGTGCTTAGTCAGCAGACGTTAACTACAAGATTCATCCTTCGATGTTTATATTATATATCATCCATTAGTCTTGTTTTATCTTGGCTAAATTTACATTTAAGGTCACATTCTGTTTTCATTCCCTACACCTAAATAGCACTGGTCTAACATAAAACTAGCACCTTGCCGGGCAGAACCACTGGTACCCAGCTATTCACAGGAATGGAAGAGCCTCTGGTCTGCCTCTTGCTAAACTAAAGGAAACAAAACTGAGTATCAAGTAGAGATAGAGGAAAGCTTTCTCAAAAGTCCAGAGCAGGACTAATGAACTCATTCTGCTACAGCACAGGAAAAATTACGAGGATGGTGGCTAGATGCAAAAAGATAACATAGCCCTGTGTTGCATTTCTTGCCCTCTGACAAACCACGGCCAGAGGGAGACACCTGAGACCATGTGCAGTCAAACCTTCCACTGTGGGGCAAACAGCATGAAAATGCTCCAGCCTTTACTCTGATAAATTCTGCATATTCTACAATACATACTCAGATGTTGGCATAATTACAAGCATTTATAAGACTCTATAAAAACAAACTAGGTGCTGGTATCATCATACGTACTACACTCTCTTACTATTGTGTTTCAATTTAAATGCTGAGCATTGTTGCTTAAGTTAGAAATATCATAAATGTAACTTGGCTCTCTTCCACCCTGTGTCAGAACACCTTTACTACAGCACAATTATTCGGCTGGCACTGACAGATACATCCCAATATTGCTTCACATCAGCATTAGAGCTTGCAAGACCAGTATGTGCTATATAACAGACCATAAACATATATGGATTCCAGCTACATACATTAGAATAAGACAGTACATGAGTACGGTATGTATCAAACAGCACGGCCAGTTAAGCTGATTATCCAAATAATGCTGTACCCTGCTGATAAAACACAGTGAGAATTTAGGGGGCCAGAAAGTAATTATTTTATTCCCTTTAATCTCCACATTCTACACAGTAACACGAAATAGAAAGGTATAGGAAGCAGTAACAGGGTTGTTGCTTGTTGAAAGCTGCTGCTATCATTTGAAGGAACAGGGCATTCAAGATTACAGAGTGTTTAAATATCAACCAAACACTAACACCCTTTCCTGAATAAAATGTAATCCTGGTGAACCTGTAAGGCAGAGTCATTTCAAAGACTCACTTTCTTGAAACGCTAAAAGAAACCAAGCAGCTGCTAAACGTTTTGACCAAAAGACTGAGGAGAAAGACAGACACATTTCCAAAGAGAGAAGGGAGGCACATAGACAGTAGGGCTTTTAATTTTCTCTCTTTCCTAATGTTAGTATCAGTACAATGTATTTCATGCTCGAATGTAACTCCTTATTATAAATACACCAGAAGAAAGGGGAGCAGCAGCCAGCTCCCCCACTTTGCTCTGAAACGCTTCAGTAACAAGCGCTCCCATCAGCTCGTCCTGCGCCAGACACACTGCTAGTGCCCCACACACACCCCTCTATATTTTTCCATTTGGATTTGGAGGAAAATATTTTTGTTCCTTATCTGAGTTGAGCCGAGCCAGCACGACACCATTAGTTGCTAGGCGGTGGCCAGCCCTCACAGCACCGGACTCCAGTTGCTCCCTTTATCAGTACTCACTTGAGTGTTAGCCACCTAAACTAAAACTCTTGCACGAAGCAAGACAATATTGTTTCCTAATGCTATCCTAGATCTATTGCTTCCTATGCTTCCTAATGCTACCCTAGATCTCTTCTGCATGGCAGGAGAATTGCAAGAGCCTGCTTGCAACAGCCCTTTGTATTAGCGTTTACATTTTTCTATCGCAAAATACAGATTTCTCCATCAAGCTTCACTTTTACTGCATCATGATGATTCTTTAAGAAGAAGTGGAATTAGATCGCCGTTCCTCATCCCTAACTACAAATCTCATTGACACTAACAGATATGCTCCAGAAATGACAGATTTCTAGAGGCTTTATTTAAAAGGGATTAAAATTGCTCTGGTCTCCTTCAGTAACATTCTCCTCAAAAAGCTAAAAGGTTAACAAATACTTAGGTTTAACTACCAAGCTTGTCTTCAAGTTACGTTACTACATTAAGGACTAGTATTAGACTTCTGAATCCATTTTTCCTCACAGTAGGCCAAGATCAGGCAAGCTACACACCATCATAAAACAGGCAAGGACAAGCTGAGTGACAGTCAG
Organism: Scopus umbretta; assembly: GCA_013400535.1. Lineage (NCBI taxonomy): Eukaryota > Metazoa > Chordata > Aves > Pelecaniformes > Scopidae > Scopus > Scopus umbretta. The sequence continues at coordinate 6,942 of VZTL01012055.1, forward strand.
CCTCTCCCCTCTTCTTCCCAGGCATCAATCTCACTTGCAAGAGCTAATGAAGTAGCTTCAGAAGAACAGAGTACTTAAAACAGTTTGTCCAAGAGCTGCAACATGGGACTTATACAAAATACGCGCCACCTCAACGCTTACAAAAGCGACTCCATATGTCCCCTTTAGCAAGGTGAACAATGAATCTAATATAATCTATGACACTGAGAACATGAACTGGATTTAGTTATTACCTTACTAAGATGGATAAACAGGATTTACTTATCAACTTAGCAGATGCCAGCCATGTGGCAGATTCTTAAGAGCAGTAACATGTTCCAACGCCCTAAAATCAAATAAACTTTTTACTACTAATTTTCATCTAAGCGAATTGAAAGAATCATCAAAAAAAATTACAAAAAAAGCAAGAATACAAAGTTATTCATTCCCCTCCAAAACCCGAATGGAAATCAAGTTCAAAGACTAAAGGGTTTCTGGAGTTCAGTTTTGACAATGTCATGTAACTCACAAGTTTCGGAGAGCTTAACAACTTCAGGTACGAGGATTAAAAATCAGCTCATCACTGACTTGTCAAGTTGCTCTCAACTTTTTACTCCCCCACCCCCCCCCAGCATAATACAGCATAAGCTTATTTGGACCATCCCACACCCTTAAAACAAGTAAGAAAAACTGCAACGCCTCTCCGTTTCAGTTTAATTCAACTAGCGACACAGCATTCTGCTCCTGGGGGCCCAAAGGCACCTTTCCAGCTGCAGCTCCTGAGCACGCAGCAGTTGCCAGCTTCACACCCTCTGCGTTCATATGCTCAGCTCTGAGACAAATCTACATCAATTGTACCAAAGTTATAATGTGTTCTATTCTTTACTAAAAACCCTCAAAAATTTGGTGTCAGAATGAAGTCACTCCAGATTAAGTGTACATGCACACGTGCACACACAAATGAGAGTTTAAATTTTCCAAATGTAACAAAAAAGAGGAAAAGCTAGCAAACACCAGCAGTAATGTTTTAGGAAAAGTCTTTGCAATTTTAACAAGGAAGGGTTTCTGTTACCAAATTGGGGGAGGGCGGGGAAGCTTTGCATTTCAACATCAAACAGAAAAAAAGAAATTGCAGCAATAAAATGAAAAACAAACAACCCTGAAGTAATTTATATGTAAATACAAGAAGCTAATAACAATTTTAGGAATCTTAATCTCTAATGGAATTTTTCTTTTTAACTCATCACAAATAGGAATTTATGTCATTCTTCAGTTCCACTAAAAGTCCAAATTTTGTCACGACTCTCCTAATGACAACAGGAAGTGAACACCTAGAAACCAAAAAAGAAAAACATGTTTTTATTGCTCAATCTAAGAGAAAGAGAGAAAAAATAATATTGGGGCAATGAATATCATGCTTCAGAATACTGCCTCTGTTAGCAACTAAGTGGTCTTAAATGTTTCTTCCACAGTGTTTGACATCCCCTGTTACCAGTTTTAGTGCATGCTGGGGTCATTAATTGTGGCATAATTATGTGACAAGTAAAAACAGGCTATTTAGCCTGAACAAGACACATGGAAATGGCATGACAGAGATATTCTAACCTTCTCCCCACTTCTTAAGAGAGACAACCACACAATTTTTGCAAGTTTTCTACTTCATAGGTTACTTCTGTCCTATTTTATGATTTTCCTTCTTTCAAATGCATAACCCCATAGACTAAATGCTGCTATTTTACACATTGATCAAAATAGGCAAGTTAATAAGGCTTTCAGATTAGTAGAGTAGCCTAGTGGACAAGGGGAAGGCTGTGGATGTTATCTACCTGGACTTTAGTAAGGCCTTTGACACTGTCTCCCACAGCATTCTCCTGGGAAAGCTGGCAGCTCATGGTGTGGACAGGTGCACCCTTCACTGGGTTAGAAACTGGCTGGATGGCCGTGTCCAGAGAGTGGTGGTGAACGGAGTTCAATCCAGTTGGTGACCGGTCACAAGCAGACTTCCCCAGGGCTCAGTACTGGGGCCAGCCTTGTTTAATGTCTTTATCAATGATCTGGATGAGGGGATTGAGTGCACCCTCAGTAAGTTTGTGGATGACACCAAGCTGGGCGGGAGTGTCGATCTGCTGGAGGGCAGGAAGGCTCTGCAGAGGGATCTGGACAGGCNCAGAGATGGTTTAATAGGCATGGAGGTGCTGGGTTGACGTTTGGACTGGATGATCTTAGAGGTCTCTTCCAACCTTAATGATTCTATGACTCTTATTTTCATAGATATGCAAAACATTTTAGATGCCATAACCTCCAACTGTTGTTTTCCCCTCCAGAAAGTATGCAGCATAACAACATAAAACACATATCATCTTCTCTACCTTCTCCAGTTTTCTCAGCTTTTAACACTGAAAACAGGCTTAACTAATTTCTCCTCTTTCTACCCTTGCAAGTACAAGGATACAAACTCTACATTCCCCCACATGAAGAAACAGCTAATTAATGTGTTAAGTATAATATATGAAATGCCACAAAGTAGCATCTTATGCAAGTATGGGCCAACTGCCAAATCACGCTGGTATTGTCCCTCGCTACACCACACCTTCTTGGGCTCTGGTTATTTGCCTTTTTAGCTGGATCTTTGAAATCAGCAAGCCAACCCTACTCCACCCTGCTAAGGGCATTTTCCCCTTTGCCTCACAGGCATTTAACAAATAAGTCCATTTAGTATCTCAGCAGAGATTAAGGCTCTCCTAGAGCATCTCCAACAGCTCTTACAAAAAAAGCACACCCCTCTGCCAGCTCAGATGGTGACCAAATCTTTCAGTTCTGCTCTTCAGGAACACAGCATAAGTTACAATTCATGAAAGAAAAAGACAAGCTGCATCCCTGGCCCTACAACACTGCTAATAAATTTACTGCTTCAGGGGTGGAGAAACATTCCTGCAACCACCCTGACATAGGACCTGTATCCTAACGACTGCTGATGGATCAGGCAACTGTGATGGAAGTTACTGTGGGGTACCACAAAGATCATTTATCTTCAAAGGAATCATAACCATCTTCCTGATCCTTACAACCTCCATGTCTCTGACAACAAAACAGATGAAAAGTAGTAAAATTAGAAAGCAAGGACTAAGAAAAACAGATTTGCAATGCAGAAAACTATGAGAGCATTCCACCAAATTCACACGGTGCCCAAAGATAAAAACAAGCAGTTCAGCATTTGCTGCAAAGCTTTCCCTGTACCATACTGCAACAAATGTCACCAAGATGGACACCAGTGTTATGTATATAACCTATTCCCAAAAGAAAACTCTGTATCAATCCAGAAGCAACAGTTTGAATAAAAAAAAAAACAAAACCCACAGTTGTACCATCAAAGCTTTCACTGGTAAAACCTTTTACAATACCTTCAGCTCTATAAGTAGCACAGACCTGGGGACTGTCTTCCAAAAATGACTGAATCAGAAAACTTCAGATGAAAACAATCCTTTTCACATGTCAGGATTTTACTATTTCATTAATGGAAAGATGTATGAATTCAGGAGGTGAGATTACACTTCTAGTAGTGAATTTTCTAGCAGAAATTTACTGACTGACTATAGGTCTTTTATAAGACAACTCTGATCACTAAATGGAACATAAATTTCCAGATGTTATATTCTTCAACTCAAATTTTTGCCAAACACCACAGATTTGAAGGCCCTCCAACATTTATTCATGGTTTCTTTACTCATATTTATTCTGTAGGATGACTATGTTCCTGTTTCACAAAGCATTTATACCCTAAGTGACAATCTGTAATCAAGCAAGGGTGTTCAGTAGCAGGTAAATCAGGAGACCATCCTGCTTAAGAATGAAAAACTGTGCTAGATAACTGAAAACATTCTACTCAGCTGGGAAACTGTAAAAGTAAGAAAGTAGCTACAGGGGAAAAATGTGTTTATTGTACAGATACTTATCCAACATCAGCATTCTGAATATTTTACTTCTGGAGTATTGCTTTCTTTCCCAGACTTATTTCCCAGACAATAACCATAATGTTTACATAAAACAGAATAAATTGTGTTGAAATATTATTTTGACTGCAAAAGAAAAGACCAATTCACTGTTGGGCAGAAGCTCAATTTTGCCATTATATTCTCCAACTTATAAAACAGCTTTGTGGTTGGGGGGCAACCCCACATAATCAAATCTATATTCTGAAGGAATATTCTGTCTATATTCTGAAGGAAGCATTAACCCCTCACGGCTCATCTTAAATGAAATACTCCCTGAATCCAGAGCACTTAACTTTTCAAAATCCAAATAACTACAGAACATGTCTACCTAATTTCTGCAGTCATCAAAATTCACTCATAGCAGTCAGGTAAAGCTGTTACATCAACGCAGCAGGAGGACCTGACCCATCTCCAGAGCAGCGATTTCCCCCTTCCAAGAAACAGGACTGGTTTCATTATTTGAAGTCTATTGTCTTAAAAAGCACACGTGCGACCAAAACTTGATGTGGCTGAGAAAGTTAGAGGGGGAGCGTGGCTCAGCCTGGGACGGGAAGGTCACAGCAAACACGCCAGCTCACAGGTTTTTCACATGCTACATCCACTGCAGTTGAGCATGAGCATCATCTCGGAGAGTTCACGTCCAATAAACAGTTTCAGCAAGATCTTTTTTGCTCCACAGCAGCAAGCAAGGGAGGAGGGAAAGACAGAAAGACAGACAGACAGACAACCTTTCCCCCCATTTTGTAGCTAAATGAATCCTGAACAGGATTTCACACAATGAAGGCCTCTTTCCAGACAGAGCTCTCTGCATGCTTAGTTCCATCTGCAAACAATGAAAGTTTTAGTGCTTTTCATAAGAAGTCAGAAGACAGCTCCATAATGGGAAGTGGGCAGCCAAAACACAAGGAGAGCTGGTAGCCACCTCCCTAAGGAATGACTAGAGCAAGTATTTTTATCATTTTTAAAGGCACATGCTGTTCAACTGACGGTTTGAAATATTTTATGAAGCTGTGTATCAAGTCTGCAGATATGTCAACATTAAACATGAAAACCTTTGCCAAAAAAAAAAAAAA
>VZTL01012055.1:12015-24799 GCA_013400535.1 Scopus umbretta
AAAAAAAAAAAAGGCATCATACACAATGTTTTCTCTCTTCAAATGGGCAGGTATCTCAAAATATTGTCAGTTGTATGAAATTATTGCCTGTCTGAACATTTGCATATGTAGACAAAAACCCACAAGGAGATCAAACTTGCACGATACTGTGATTTCTCCACAACAAAACAAGTCCAAACACGCACTCAGCGCATCTGCACACATATAATTAGAGAGTTACATGAAATGGCTACCAAATACTTTCTCATCAGCAAGTCCATAAAAAGTTCAGAAAACGAAGTTACCGTTTCACCAGTTCCTCTGCTCACAAGTCATGAAAAGTAAGCAAAATTCTTCTAGTAGGCTGAGAAAGACCTTAGATAGTACAGCTTTATTTTCCCCAAGTGCAACAGGATTCAAGTGGGAGAGGACAGAGAAAAACACAATGAGGAATGGGGCAAATGAGCAGCTGAGATCTGTAATACAACAAGTAATTGTCGGCCAAGTGCCCAACCTTTGGGCTATTTATTTACTAATTTATTTACCAGAAGGTGAGAGTATGAGTGCATTTTGGAAAATACTTGACAATTTAGTGCATTTCTACGCAAGAAACTTAAAATCCAAATCCAAAATGCAGAGGGGTAGGAATTCTGGCAAGATTTGCATTAAACTCCTTTTATCAAGGTATAGACTTTTTTGTCCACCATAGGCAAGCCAGGGTGAAACTTCAGCATCAGGCAAGATGGAATCACCACAACAGGCCCCTGACAAGGGAAGAGTTCAAGAATAACTTTGCTGCAGCTAGACATAGAAGTGAAATGAATCCAAGTTTTGACAGAGAAAACAGCTGGCAGCAACTGTGCTGCAGAGGACAGCCTGTACTTGCATCATATACAGTTTCCAGAAAAAGCACCAGACAGCATTCGCAGTGGGTAGCTAAACTAGATGCCCAAATTAAAAAAAAAAGTTTTACTACACACTTTGCCAGAACTATCAAATGGGGATTTTACGTGTAAAGCAGCACAACAGTTGTGTGTCGAAAAGAATTTTTTCTGATATCTCTCAGATGGCCTGTATCGGCTAAACCATATTAAAACTGCAGGTTCTAATTAGGACAGACCAAAGCTATATACACACACCACAGAATATTTTGACGTCGGTATACTGAATACAGGATTCCTTTAAAACCAGCAGAAAGCACCAAAATACATGGAACGTGAAAGTGAAGGATGAGCCTCCCATTCCCCTTTCACCAGTCTCACTGTTGTTCTTTTAAAGTTGTTGTTACGAGGAAGCGCTGATGCTCCAGCATCATTTCACTTGCCAGCTTCTCTGACTATTGCAATGTATTTGCCTGGGCAGAAGAATAAAGTTATTGCTCCTGCCATCAATAACTGCTAACAGCTTGCCAGGAAATATTTATTTAAATATTCAACTATGTAGTATGGTATATGCCAAAAGAGAAGCTTTACTCATCTCTGGTCTGGATAGTTTGAATTCTATGTGCAAAGAAATCCCCTAATCCTTCTGTCAGTTTCAGAACAGAATTTTTACAAGAGGCCAATGAATCAGTTGTAGGATATTACTATGTATGTAAAAAATACACACAGTCAAGCTTTCTAACTCCGATTAGGAAAAAACCCTTTGACCTTAAAGTTACTAGCACACAAGCATGTGAAAGCCTCACTGCTGTGGGATTTCAGTACATTTCTCCAAAATGAGTTTCCAATCTGGATATCAGTGGCAACTGGTTCCCAAATCAATGATCACTAAATGATCAAAAACAAAACAACTGAGCAAAAACAATCTCGGATATTCAAGAGCAATCACTGAATCCTCATGAGAAGCACAAGGCATGAAAGAAACATCTTGCAATCGTACGCAGCTATACCAACATAACTTATAAGCAGGAAACAAAGCCATTTGTTTAGTCTTCTAATGCAACTTTCTTAGTTTATTCTGTTTTCAAACAAAAGGAAGACTTATGAGTATATAACGGTAAGAATCTTTTTTAGATTACTTACACGCTTTATGTTTTGACACAAGAATTTACTATCTCGGGTTTAGAGAAAAGTCAAGCTGGTTTTATTTCTAAATGAGCATACATAATTTTAGAGTGAAAGTACTAGCCTCCGTAACTTTTTTGATTTTTCCATAACTTAACTGTTTCAGCTGCATTACTATGCACTCTGCAAATCTGACATAAGCTGTTCTCACAAGAGAAAAGATAATGCACTTTCTTGCATAAGTCAAGCGATACTGCAAAAGTATTCACAACCTCCCTGAGAAACTACTCCGTATTTCCTGCACTGGAAGTGACTATTCTCACCATTTTGATGACATGAGGAACACTTTCTGTAATACAGTTCAGTACTTGGTTCAGTAGTGTTTGAGTTACACTGATGGAAGCTGAGGAAAAAAGAGCGAGCCAGCATGTCCAAATAGAAAGTTGTTTTATAAGATGTTTGGATTTGTGAAGTTTCTCTTACCATTTCTGGGGTTGAGGCATTACTAAGCTTAGAGAATTTGTTTATAAAACAGGAAGTATTGATTTTTGCTTTGCCTCTCTTCCCTGGGCCCACCAACAACAGTTTATATTCAAGTACTGTCCCTGCTTATCATCAGTCAAAGGATGCACAACTCTGCCTTGCTAGCCCAGACATATTCAGCATGCTCAGATCTTTAACTGCATTTGCCAGTGCCAGTGAGAATCGGACAAAAGAGAAGCAGAAGACTAGCGCTGACCCACCGCTGACCACGAATGTTGTCAAATTAAAAATCTAAGCATGGGGTTCCCTTCTCTAAAACAAGACAAAATGAAAAAAAATCCATTCTACCAGCCTAATAGCTCAAATGAGGAGCTGTTTGGACAGTGACCATTTATGCTATATGTACAATACTCACAGAAGAACCCCTAATTTCAAGGATGTCACCCAAAATTACTACCATACAAATAAGGGATGATAAATTATGCAACAACCTGAAGAAAATGCTTCAGCTTACACCAGTGAACGTACTGTATCTGTACAACACAGGGAGTCATACACAGCATGTACACAGAATTGTTCTACAGAGAAAATAACCACATCACTTAAGCTTAAAAGAAAAAGAAGGTATGCCACACCTTCTATGACAGTTATCTTGCAACAGGATCATGCAAGAGCACTACCAACAAATCCACCCGGAGAAATGCTAGTTAGAAAGCAAATCAAAACCACAAGACACTTAAGGCTTATACTCAACAGCCAGAAGACAGACCTCAGGTTTGACAACCGTGAAAAACTCTTAAACCCAAAACAGCGCTGAGAATAAGCAGGAGACTAGTCACCAACACCTCCTAACAGCACGACCTCAGCAGAGGAGAACAAGCCCCCTTACCGGGGGGCTGCGGCTTGCCAGGGAGGTGGGCTGGGAGAAGGAACGTCACCTCCAGCTCCACTTGGTACCCAGCATACAGCCGAGCATCTCACACCCCGCTGAAGGGAAAGGGCACTCGCCGCCCTCCCATCAGACCTTACCTGTTGTACTGTAACGGTTTCTGTAAACCAGCATAGGGAGAGAACCACCACGGCATGTCATCCACCTGGACACCCAGCTCCCGTACTGCTGCGCCTCTCAGAGCAGTGACCAAACTGATGCCACAGCTACTGGGCCAGTAAAGAGCAGCAGGAAAACAGCGGCTGCCATTTATTAGAGGGGGCATAACTGCACCATTTCTAAGCCAGTCTGCAGCATTTTGTCAAAAGGGTCTGTGCAAGCAGCCACTGCCAGGCCCTATCATACTGAAGAATTCATAGCCTAAAATTACCTACTCCTTTTCTTCAAATTCCCAGTCCCACAGGGACTGGATTTGTTCTGGAGAGGTATGAAGTAAGAAATAATACTTTATTTACCAAAACTCATCACCTGAAACCTTATGCTGAAATCATATATGAAGAGATTATTGATACTCTACACCACTGTTGTGGTTTAACCCCAGTTGGCAACTAAGCACCACACAGCTGCTCGCTCACCCTCCCTGCCCCAGGGGGAGGGAAATCAGGAAAAAAAAAGTAAAGCCTGTGGGTTGAGATAAAGGCAGTTTAATAGGACAGCAGAGAAAATAATAATATTATTATACAAAACAAGTGATGCACAAGGCAATTGCTCGCCACCCGCTGACCGATGCCCAGCCCGTCCCCGAGCAGCGATCGCTGCCCCCCGGCCAACTCCCCCAGTTTCTATACTGAGCGTGACGCCGTATGGTATGGAATAGCCCTGTGGCCAGGCTGGGTCAGCTGTCCTGGCTGTGCCCCCTCCCAGCTCCTTGTGCACCTGGCAGAGCATGGGAAGCTAAAAACGTCCTCGACTAGTATAAACACTACTGAGCAACAACTAAACCATCAGTGTGTTATCAGCACTGTTCTCATACTAAATCCAAACCACAGCACTATAGCAGCTACTGGGAAGAAAATGAACTCTGAATTAAGCTGAAACCAGGACAACCACACAGCTAGCAGTATAGGCTTTATTACTTCAAATGCAACATTTACTTTGGTTATCAAGGAAACAATAAAATACTTTGCAGCATTATACTACTAAAGTATTTAGTGCAGAAGCACTTTGTGAGGTTTGGGGATGAAAACCAGGTGAATTTACAGTTCCTTCTCTCTGACATCTTAGGAAAATTCACAAAATCTATTATCCAGCTGGGCTCAGACAGTACCGGGGCTAAAAGCGTGGTCTGTCTGACTGCAGACTGACCACTGAATATTCATCAGCAGCATATGTTAATTATTCAACCTGAGATTGTAGGATAAATACTGCATGTCTATCATTCTGCATTCCAGCTGTACTGGCTTCATAGCTCAAGCTTTAGCACTCACTGGTACAAACTGTCCTGGCTGCTCACAAAACTTTAAATGTGCATGCCTTTTAAATCAGATTATGTATTCATACATCAAGCTTGGAAGCAAGCAGAAAATGGCCAAGATGATGGAAGAAACAGAAGTAATTAACTAACAATCCCTGACACCAAACAAAGCAAAATTTTTTTTTAAAGGCACCAAATGTGAAATATGATGACAACTGTGGGGTATAATTGCCTGACTAGGTATAAATTTTACCAGGCTGATAGGGAAGACTAAGTAGTTGTCCTCTGTTTGTCCCACCCTCTGCTCCCCCGCAAACATTACCAAAAACATGAAACACGTTACCAGTTAAAATCATCATTCAACTTACCCAACTGCCATGCGGTTCACCTCAGTTTACACATCTAGAGTACAAAATCAACACAAAAGCAATGTGTTTGGCAGAGATTTCAGTGAAAAAGGGGCTCTTTTGTAAACTGTCTTAAAAATAATAACCAGATTTAAACAATTAGTTTTCTGTGGGTCCCACTAAAGAGAAGGTGCTTAAATACTTAAATACTTTCAAGTCTCTGGTTTGAGGCAAATCAACAGACTTTCAGTCTGGAGTGACCAGCCTGTGTCTTTCAAAACAGAAATGCAGGTGACAAGACTGTGACATGGAAACTACTGATCTCTGCAAAGGAAAAAAAATCATAGGCTGTTAAGGAAAAATATGCACTTAAGTCTTTTTTTTTTTTTTTTTTTTAAAAAAAAACTTTTTTCTATATATCACAGGCTTTGAAAAAATAAACACTTTGTTTTTGAAAACAAAGTCACTTTGAGTCACAGATTCTCAAGTCTCCAGAGGAAAAAGGATTAGCAGGGCAAACCGACCATATACCAGGAATTTACAATCTGGAAAATCTCAGTATAACAACAGTAGGATCATGGGGCACTCTGTGCAAGACAGGTGCAGCAGAAAACCCTAACCTAGCAAAGCCACATTTAAGACAAACTTCAGGGACTTGAATCACAACACCCATGCTGGGATACTCTGGTTATTGCATGCTTCAGTAACAACTTGCAGCCTCTCTATTTTAGCGAGATTGATTTAATTTCTCTATTTTTAGTGCTTTCTTTCAAGGAGAAAAAAATTAGATGGAAGAACAAAATTTAGAATAACCTAGGAATTAGCGTGGATGGTAGGAGAAACTCCTTTCTCCTTTTTTAAAGCCTTCTAATTAGCACAAGTAGCAAGAATGGTCATAGAGGATATATATTCCTGAAAACACGTAGAAGTATACAAGGAAGACTGATTAGTGTTGCTACAGAGTTACCAATTAACCTTAAGAACAACCTGATTCTGTTGAGGGGGGTGGATTTTTTATTTATTTATTTTAGTCCTCTCCTTTCTCTCATTTTTTTCTTTCAAGTGGAAAAAACCCTCCTACTTCTCTCCTAATGCAACACCCCTTCATTTCTCTTAAGTTTTATATTACATTGGTTCCAGCTGCAAAACCAAAACCTTTAACAAATACTTACCAAAGTTCCTTATCAAAACACACAAATTAATTATGAGGTGAGAGTCATCTGAGCAGTGAAGAACACCCTAAAATTAACCCCACATTTCAACAGATATGGGAGTGGCAGAGTTATTGGACAAGGTAAGATACGTATTTCCTTAAGTTAGACTTTTCAGTCTGGCTCCTTTAGTAGCTTGTTTCTTCCCACACTCAAGGGAAAAAGAAAATCTACAACTCAGGCTAACAGGAAAGAGGCACAGTCTTTCCATATATTCAAAATCATAAACTGAAAGCAAGAGAGCAAAAGACAGACTGACTGCCAGGGCAAGTGATTACTCAGCTAAATCAAGTCACAAGACAGCACGGGTTTTAGCTACAATGCAGTATTTCCCCCTTTTTGAAGCATTAAAAAAGATGCAATATCAAAAGTTACTTTTCTGATGGCAAACATGTTTCTTGTCCTAGAGAACTGAAATAATGGTATTCTCCTCCTCTCCTCCCTCAGAAAGATAAAACCCAAAAGAAAGCATTACTAGAACTACTTGAACAAGTTCTGTAGCTAGAGAAAAAGCAATCATTAACACCAGGCATAAAAGCGTTCCCTCAGGTTTTGGTCTCCTGTCTCACCACAACCATGCCCAAGCTTGCTCAGCAGACAACAGCTATCAAGGTGACCATCTGGGATACAGAATACAAAGTAGGGATTTAATCCCACCCCGCCTTTCCAAGTGTCACTGTAATCTAAATACCTTTGCTTTAAATACACACACACGAGAGGCCTGCATTGCATGTACAGCTACACAGATAGTTATTCTGGTTGGACATCCTGCTACGCTTTCTACATTAAAAAAAAACAAAACCAAAATGAAACAACAAAAAAGAAAAATCCACCAGGAGACTCTGCAAACATTTCACAGCTGGTCTCCTTAATGCAAGATAACCATCTATTAGCATACTTGAAAGTCTGTTCTTTCCCCTGAAGAACCACCGTGAATGAATGCAGTATTCCTTGACGCAGCCACAACTCACAGCAGCCTCCGCTCTTCAACTGACAAAGCCTGTTCCCGAAATTCTGCTAGAATTTCTCACAGGCAGTTTCACATGGCTAACTGGAAGAATCTGTGAATAACATTTTTCAGCTTTCGGAACAGTTTACTTTGTGTGTCTGGAGCACCACCTTTATGAGATGAAACTTCCAAGCACTTGGAACAACAATTATATATTGTTGTTACAGAGCAGTAACATGGATGCTCTGCCATGTCAAGTTCAGTCCTGCAACAACAGCATGCTCAAGAGCTACTCAACAAGCTTTTATTTAAGAACCAAATATAATTAGCAGAATATTGTAAAGCAGGTATCCCACGGCAAGCTTTTGAAAAACTGGCAGTAGTTTTCTGATGAAAGAAAAGAATCCATCACAAGACAAAATCAAGTATGCTTTCATTTGCTCAAACCTTATTTTAGATAATTCACAGCTCCTTTGCCACATACAGCCCAAGAGAAAGGAGTCAGGACTCGGACTCTGGGGAGGGAGAGGAGTGGCAGATAAAGCAGCTCAGTGGGGCTCAGCAGCAGAGGCCAGGCCACTAATACATCCACAGTAGGTTTGTACTTACTCTTACTAGTATCACAATGATTTAGGGTTACCTGCATTTTAAAAAAAATTACAGTATCGTAGCAGTATTGTTTCTCAATGTCCTGCACAGATGAAGGCCATGCTGGCACAAAAATGTCAGGCAGGATCAGTCAGAAGCTACGTAACAAAGAACATTAGGCCTTTTAATGATGATTAGCTTCAGCTACAAAGGCTGCTTTCCTTTTGAATTGGCACTTTCGGTCAGGATTCACCCTGCTGATAAAGCTTTAGAGCTCTATGCCTACCCTACGGTTGTGATTCTGCAACTGCAGTCCACTGGACCTCTAGTAACCTGCAAAACCTGTTAAGATGTGGTTCATTGCGACTTCATAACATTATAAGCTCCCCTACCTTTCTAACCAAAAGACCAAGGTCCATGAGAAATGTTGAGGGTTGACATCAGCCAAAACAATGTGGAGGGGGGGTTGAGTGGTTGCATATGGTACAAACTTCATGGGGGAGAAAAAAAAAAAAAAAATACTATGCATAGACCTGTAACTGCCACTTCATCTTATGACAAAGGTGTTTTGCAATGCTATTTCAAGAGCAGGAGTGTCCAACTAAGAGAAATGCAACAACCCCGGTTCTGCACAGACTCACTGACTCCTATTTACCTTTATCCTTATTTGTGTTGACTGAGAGCAAGACGAGAAAATACATGTGACTGCTGAAGAACAGTTATCAAGGATCTTTGCTGGTCAATAATAAAACTCTCTATACCAGCATTACGACTCCAGCTCCCCAGAAGCAAGAGATCTAATGAGAAAAGTGTAAATTGTTGTGTTGGGTTTTGATTTTTTTTCTTCCAAATTCATTCCACCAAAGTCAGGATATTTGTAGCTATACCACTAATAATTAGTAAGATGCATAGCTAAGACACATATTTTATTTGAATCTTCTAGCTTACATGTCTACAAGCATTTCTTAGTTAACAACAAAGGTAGAGTCAGGACCAGAGCCTTCCACTGAATAGAAAGATAGTCCTGTCTCCTTTGACTACCTGAAGAAATTTCAGAATTACCAAAAGACGAATAGAGAAAAATGAAGGCAGCACACAAACACAAATTCAGAGAGTATCTACCTGACTCAACATACAGATGGCTAGCTTTAATTATATATATAAATGTATTGCTGGATACACAGTGTAATGTATTCATTATCTAAACACACTTAAAGCAGACCTTTATGACCCAAATTGAAATAATCAATGCATAGTTCAAAAGATTGCAATGAGATTGTCATAGAATGTTCAGTAATCTTACTTTTTCCAATTCTGTAACCTCTTTGTTTCATTACACACTCTAGAGAATCCGGATGAGTTACACTTTATGCCGCTACCGCAGCATTACACTTTAGTCATAAGCATGCAGCCCAACAAAGTGCTTGTGGGCTAAAGAATTGAAACTTTTCTTTTTTTTTTTTAATTTTCATGACACCGGAAGATGCCACTTAACTATGATGCAAACATGAGGAGAATTACCCCCATAAGGCATTTGGAGAGATACTGCACACAAGCGTTGCACTGAACAGGATCTTGAACTACCCTTGCATCACAAAACAAAGATGACCATGGAGCTCCCTGGCTTTCTCCACCTATTAATGCAGGTGAAAGAAGGCTAGCAGCTCTGAACAGCAGCACACAGAAGTCCTGCCAGCTCCCTCACCTCCATGTTGTGAAGTAACACGAAATACACAGACAGTTTCCACTTCAAAACTCAACCCTGATGACCTGTGCTTTCATTAACTGCTGTCTTGTTGATCCTGGAGCAATTAACACATTGAAAAGTCAGAACAAAGTTCAAACCAGGGTATTAACCCCTGCACATGTGACTGCTGAGTATCTGAGCTGGGGAAAGGCCTACCAACAGAAAGAAAACCTCTCTGCCCCGGTTCACCAAGTATTTCCAAAAGCAGATCAGGGAAAACATGATCATGCATTTAGTGCAAAGAAAGAAAGCAGTCTGAAACACAGAACTCACTTCTCAAAGGGTATAACTAGCAGAAACACATGCAGAAAACCTGTTATTCGGTTAGCACTCCAAACCAATATTTCATAAGGCATCTCAAAAAGTCTTTGTATCCATTACTCGCATCCCCACTAGTAACATTCGGAGATGATGTGTGCAAATAGATTTAAAAAACCAAAAGAATAATCTTTTTGTTTTGGGTTTTTGTTTTTGGTTTGTTTTGTTTGGTTTTGTTTTTTGTTTTTTTTTAACACCAGCAGAACTGAGACACTCTTGTGACATAAAGCATGTACATATAACACCAACAGGACTTATTTTCCAGGAAAGACTATTTATTAGAAACAGTGAGTTGGTAATTTAAGCAAACTAGCATGTTCATCAGACATACCTGAAATCCCCGACCAATGTGCAGCACAACCTTTCTTTCTGCTATTTCCCCCAGGTGCAAATGTAACTCCACAACTACACATGGGACCAAGACATGAATGGCCATTCCTGGGCTTGTGCAAATCCCGCACCCATGGGAAAGGACCGCCAAGGACACACAGCACACATAGAGGAAGCGACCCACCACGCGCATTCTTTTAAAAGCCACAGGAACAAACTGGTGTGGCACTATTGCAAGGAAAACTGGATTCGAACATGAAGCAAGTCTAACCTACTGTTGGTTAAAGGTAAGTGATGAACCCATGGCAAGATACACACAAAGGATGACTCTGATGACTTCATTTCTAGCGGCTGGCAAATCCCATGCACTTCGGTGTTCTGTGCACACATCGGTGTCCCGTGCACACACTACATGGCTGAGAGGTCCCTTGGCTGGCTGCAGCCCTGCCACAGACCTGGGCCATACCTTCTTCCCGAATCAAAAAGGTACCTGCACACTGTACGTGGGCAAGGGTCTTTCAGCATACTCCTAGCTGTAAACTACCTGCTTAGCTTCCACATGCTTGTTACAGTTTGAGCATCCCAATCTCAAAACAGCTATGGTTAGGCAGGAATTCTGAAGGAGCAGGGAGTAATGATTTCAAGCTAGTGAAATGCCTTGAGAAAATAAAAAGGAAATTAAAGCAGTGCATGTCTACTGGTACTCAAGTACCTTGGCATAAGTTATGTTTAAAAGTAGAAATAAATATATTGAATTAGGAAAGCTGGCTTCATGTACAAAAGAACAGAGCTCAAGAGACTTTATGTTCCAGCCCATGTACAGACTTTGACAAACTCACTGACTCACACTGTGCCCCAGCTATTACACAGTAAGGTACCTCAGCCTCTAGGGTACGAGCAGGCTAAAAATCTATTACTGAACAACATACTCAACTATTCAGTTCGCTAAGTCTCACTCTCACCAGTTCTGCTACAGGTACATTGGTAATGAAACAGTGTACAGCTATTTCACTAGACTATACCTATGAATCTTAAAAACCTGTTTTTTTAAAACAGACTATACCTATGAATCTTAAAAAAACTGTTTTTTTAAAACAGTGGGTAGAACTTACACTGTTTGTATGTTAAACAGAGCATTAGTTATTCTTCAGGAAAAGAAGATACACAAAAACACAACTAAAACCTTTGAAAAAGACATCTTTTTAAAATCTTTTACAAAAAATAGCACTTTCAGGATTGAGGGATCTATCTTTTCAGGCAAATCAGTCTACAGGCACTGGCATAATCCCAATGCAACCTGGAGGGAGAACTGTGACAAATATTTAATCAGACCTTCCATTATAAGAAATAGATAGCCACTATAAATCTTAACCTTTGCTGTCTCAATGTAACAACATTAAAGAAGCAGTAGCTTCAACTACATATAAAATAATTAGCATCTTCATCACTACTCTTCTCTTCATTCATTTTAAATGTCAAACAAACCAAACTTACAACATAACCTCATATTAAGGCAGTGTCTTTGTGTATAATTTGTTTCATTTCCTGGCTGTATTTTGCAGTAAAATTTTTCAAGAATTTTGTTAAACAGTTCTTTTTAATACTATAACAGAACAAAAATGGATGATGCTGCAACTCTACATTCACTTCAACATAATGTTAGATAAATGCACTAAGCTGTAATTTACAGTGACGGTCTACTGTGTGGTAACTGCCAACAGTTTTGGGGTTTATCATCCAGATCACCAGATCTGTATCTGACCTAGATCATAAGCAACTAAGCAGCTGTTTAATCCTCCAGCTGCCAAATTCTTCATCATGCTATGAAGGCATGCCCATCAAGTCACATTCACGTTGTGCAAGTATGTGAGATTAGTAAGTCAATATAAAAAACTTTAAAAAGTTAGCAATTAAGGGGCTTATTTTAGTAACTTAGGACTCATGAAAGCTGGAAACAGTTTAATTTGCTCACAGCTGCACCTAAGTTCCTCCAGCATTTTCTTATTAGCTTTTAATTAGAGAAAGAAGTCACAGTTTTCACTCTTGCATACCATGCTGTGTCATCAGTTCACTATACCCTCTTTGACAGTTAAACTACATATGGATCTTCTACAGATGTTAGTATCATCTTCTGCAGTACTGAAGAATACAATTCAACTAATTGAGGGGAGGGAAATTTCTTTAGGCATCAGGCAGAGTGCTTCCCTATGCATTCTGCTCACCCTCTTCATAGCGCACAATTAGCAAGATATGAACTGGCAAAACCAGAAGGCATTCTAGGACTTTCCAAGATATCCAGCCATCTTCAGGAAAAAAAGTGTTGATGCCTATATAAATAATATTCTAACATTTTTATAGCGCTAATTTTCTCATGGATAATTTCTTCATTTCTGTACCTAATATTTACCTACTAGTAGAAACTCCCTTTCCCTGAGAAATTTGAGTTATACTTGGTTTAAAAAA
>VZTL01012055.1:24814-38308 GCA_013400535.1 Scopus umbretta
AAAAAAGAAAAAAGGTCAAACATCACCACAGAAATCGGAAGGAAACAAAAAGATGACAAAAGCAAAAACCAAAAGGGCTAGCAATACACTGGGGGGTGGGGGTGGGACACACACACACAAAAAAACAACCCAGTACTAATTCCTGTGATGCAACTTAAATAATATGCTGTGATGCAGCCAAACAGACCAAATAGAATAAGATGCAAACATTTGTTCCAATTTATCTTCTATTTATTTGAAACAGCAACAGGGCTGATGACTAAATAAACCAGAATTAGCACTTCTTCAGTGAAGCTCAACTAACCTCTTATCAGCCAGACCAAAGGAACCTCTGGTTGCTCATGGCGCAGCGCTGCACCGAAGCAATCTAGCAGCCAGATTTGTATAATAAAGAATAATGTGTGAGCGCGCCAGGTTATCGGCTGGAAGTTGCTTTAGACAGCTGCAAACGTAGCTTTTCTTTGGCATTCTTTGTGCTTTCAAAGAGGTTTCAATCACAGACATTCAAGTTCTCTTTGTGTCCAAGGCTTGAAAGAGTTTGAAAAAACTGGAAATACCAAAGAAAAAAGGCAACTACACATAACACAAGTCACAAGCTCACCACATTTTTTTCTTATTTGTGTTTTCCATATTTGAAGTAAGACTGCAGGGATTTCATAATCCATTCTGTGGCTCCAAGCAAAACATTAATAGGCAAAGTCGTTTTGCGCAACTTGTGCGACTCCTGCTACCTGCAGGAATGTGTAATTCAGAAAGATGCCAAAGACTGTTCCAATCCCTTCTTTCCCTGAATTGTAAACTTCTTTTTGAGCTAGAAAAGAAGCCATGGCCAACCAAACTAAAAAGTGGAGGAAAGAATCATTAAGACAATTCAGCAAATGGCCACATTTGGTTGAAAGAAACCACAACTGTTTCTGACTATATCCGTTTAGCCTTTTTTGTCACAGTAATGCACAAAGACTTTTCCTCTGATAGTGAGAAATTAAAATTAAGAAAGTCTTAAAGCTAGAGAGCAACAAAACACACCCATGCAAAGCTTTTTTAAAGGAAAGGAAAAAATAGTCTTTACTCCAGATCACATTGTGTACTTATCTTCCCAGCGTCTCTCTTAGGAATTTGCTTACAGTACGAATAATTTCTATCTGAATTGCTTTAAAGCGGCTTTCTTTCATTTATTAGCAAGCTAAATATATTTTCATTTCTTACTATGGGAAAATTTTGATGTAGAGAACACAGGAAGGCAATAAGGGAACAGAAAATAATTCTTTTTGCTTTTTCTTCAACTTAAAAGACAGCATTTGCACATTGTCTATTTCTTCAGCAGAAACAATGCCAGTAGAAATCTCAGGTTGCTAGAAGATTCCTTTACCTAACGGGACAGCTACATGATCTTGGTCATGGTACCTGCAGTTTCAGCTATCAAGCATGGGGACATTTCTGCAGACTTATGCTTTAGTTGCTTTTTTTAAATTGCTTCCATTGCCATTAAAGAACCCAACAGCAGCACCTAATATGCTGCATGACAGTGTTACTCAATCCAACATTATAATCCATTAAAAAAACCAAACAAACAAAAAACCACAAGAGGGGAAACACTGGAGGTCAATAGTAAATAAAAAAGATACATGGTTAAACGTGCCCAAATTCACTCAGCACTAGGAAGGACTGACAATATAGGCAGTTCCGTGACTACAAGGAACTCCAAATCAACCTGTTTGCAGTATTTGACAATGTCTGCACATCTACCAATGTCTTCTTATCAAAGAAGGAACACTCTTATGCTCTAATTAAATATATAAATAACCATTTGGCATAGAAGAACTATAGTCTTCTATTTCAGCACAGAATGGACAAAGTATGTACAAAACTTTTCTAGATGTTCTTTATGCAATGCTCCCTTCCCAAAGCCAACACAGGCGGCTCAATACAAACACATGCACTGCTGACAAGCCACGATTTGGCCACATGACTGTCCTGCCTGTATTTCAGGTATTAGCTATGTCAGACCTAATTACCAGAGACTGCGTGACAAGGTCTTTCACATTATTCAAAAAAGGTGCACTTGCCAAAGCCCTAGTGTAGGCCAGTGTGTAACAAATCTCACCGAGCTCAGCTGAGGTTTGTAGTTTTGCTGACAGTTTTTCTCCATAAATTACTTTACATACATAATCGCTGGCTGGCAAGCCTCTCAGAGCACTGTCAGGAATTCAGTGACCCACAATGTGTCAGAAACACCGCCTGTCATGTTTACAATAAAAGGTATGAGGTTGTCTTTCTACATGATGACCACTACAGAAATGACACTGTTTTCAATTGTACCAATTGTGAGGTTTCTCTGTTAGTTTGACAGAGCGCTTCAGGCTCAACTTTAAATCCTGCAATTCAAATAAACAACCCTGTCTAGGAAAGGACAGCATATCAAAGAAGGTATATGGACTGAATTACAAGTTTTTCTGGTTAGTAGATTTTTCTTCCCTCGATTTTCTGTCATGGATGAGGGGTACACAGTAGGATACAACACATAAGCACATACAAAATACCAGCAAGAGCTCATAGGATCACAATATAAAAATTACTCATTACCACAGTTTTCAGGCAGAAATACCCATCCAAAGCAATTAAATGTTCAGGCAATGTTTCAAGCATAAGTGTCTTAAGAGTACAAGGAAAATTATTCAAGGGGAAGCTTACTGGCACATCTGATTAAGCAAGAGTCCCATATAGTGGAATCATGCTGCAGCTTCATACATGCCAGACAGGAAAGCACAATACCCACTTTCCCCAGAGACCTTACAATAAAAGTTCTGCTATAATTTATACTTCAACTCCTTAGCTTCAGTGCACAGAAAGGAGAGATTATACAAAAAATTGTTTAAATAGAAATGATGGCTACATCTTCCAGAGAAAGAGGCAGAGCCGGCAGGGAAAGCAAATGTTCTACAAGGACGTGCAAGAGCAGACACTGGGAAGCACGGCTCTGTAATCGTTAGTCATGCACAGATTGTGCGAGATACCCCTACATCGGGGGTCTAAGAGGAAACCAATTAGTGCTAATGACAGGTAACATACCAACAGCATGGCAACTCTAGAATTCAACCATACACAGCATGAAAGCCATTTAAGCAAACAAACTACCATCACACCCAAGATACTATATCACTAATCCACAGACAGAAGTCCCAAAAGCCAAAGGGGGGAATGGGGATGGAAAAAAGGTCAAGAAGGAGGGAGTTCCAGCGCCTGCCACCTTGCACCAAAACCTTCAGCACAGGACCAAGTTATCTCACAGACAGGGTCTGGCCTTTACAGAGGTTGTATCAACCAGGGACTTGGGAGTTTGCATTGACAGTGAGAGATTACATCTAACTCCAGGCACAGTGCTGCAAAGCATCATTAGCTTTTCCTCTGCAAGCTCCAGCAGGGGTTTTTCTACCTTCTACCATCACAGTTTTCCACCTAAGGTGTGCAAGGCTCAGAATACAAATGTGCGTCTAGGTAAATGTAGGCCCTCGGCACATCACAAACATACGTTTCTTTCTTCATCTTTACTTCAACAGAGGCACATTTAAAGCTGGAAGTGCAACTTGTACTAATACATGTTACTGACCACAAGAATGCTCACAAAAGTACTGTATAACTCTGGGGTGATGCAAGAGAAAGAAGAGATGCACTAGGATGTCAAAAAGAGACAGAAGTTTGAAGGGAAAGTAACCTATAAAGAAAAATAGGAAGGAGGTTAAATTCACTCCTTTGTGAAGGCCTGTCTGTTCCTGTGGCCAAACCCCACAGCGTGACATTACGCCTTTTCTCCAGCATAACCCACTCATTCAAAGTAAGTGATTTGATCTCATATTTATTTAGAGTTAGCAATAACATAAGCAAATTAAAACCAAACCTGAGTATCACAACCATTTCTACATCACAGCAACCTATACCAAACAAGGTAAAACATACCAAAGACCAGCCTGGAAACTTTGGGCAAAAGCAGTAAGGTAAGTTTTGAACAATGTTCACAGTTGCATAGATTATGTAGAACTGAGGGCAGAAAATAGATGGTGATTTCTTAATCACAACTGGTAACTGAACAGACCTTTCCTCACAAAAATTAATTTATCTCAGTAAAAGATACATAAAATTATTATCTACTCCATCCGTATTTAAAACTTCAAACAAAATGCAATCACAACAGATGAGACAAATCATTCACATACAATTGGCTACATGGATACAAAAGGAAAGAAAAAGCACTCAGATGTTTTCCTTCTCACATAAGGTTAGCAAGGGCGGTGGGGTGGGTACATCTTCCCCAGCTGTCTCAGTTCCGATACCAAATCCCAAAGCAGGCATCTGCAAATAGGAACCTCTGCATGAACAGTCCTCTTGCGTTCTTGGTGTGAGGTCAACTCAGAGCACAACCATTCTCTTCTCCTTATTAGTAAGGGAGATTAAGAAAGTGCTTTATAAGGCAAGTGATATTACTAATACCAACTTACCTTAAAAATTGAAAACTCTGTGACTATTGGCAACTTACAATTAAGCTGACTTGCTGACTGTTGCCCATGAAAAACCCCAACTCTTGATTCTCATTTTACCATCTTTCCCATTGGTGTAAACAACAGCCGCATTGGTTTTACATACAATTTATAATCTTCACCCCTGGTTTCCAAAGATTCACACTACTCTAATTTAAGACATTTGTCCATAATTAATCAATGTAAAACACTGGAACTAAGCAAGTAAGATTTGGATTTCAGTTCAGTGGGAGCCACCTGTTTTGTGTTAGGGCAAGACTTGCGTTAGGATTCACTTGCACAGTTTTCAGATAATTTTTATTTGTTATTAGTTACCACTGTCAAAACACAGAAAGAGAAGGATCAAAAAATTCAGTCAATTACTTTTAGTGCTGGGTAGCAGCCAGCAGGAACACTCATTGCTGGGTTCAGCGAGGGTTTGCCAAATGATGTGAGATGTTAGCATCGGCAGGGGAAATTTCCTTTCTTGGCTTGTATCTGCTAAAGGCTGCAGTCGCCGAATTAGGACTAAGGATGGGTCCAGAAGGAACAATTTAGGGCTATATTTAGGACTGGTCTCAGTAGTAACTGTCTGCTAGGACAAAGACTAAGTTGGTAGAGTCACTGAGATGGGAAAAGGAGAAAAGCGAGCCAAAACTGGCAGTGAGCTTGGAAAGGTGCCTTTGGCTATGCCTGTGTCTGAGGCAGACCGAGTCAAGTAGGAGCAGGGAGGCAGGACTATGCCAGGGGAGCGTGCCGGCAGCAGGTTTAGTGTGTGCCAGGGTGGGACAGCACCTTCAGCCGGAAAGGACTGCTGGGCACATGGCGAGGTTTGGATAAGTCGAAGCCACTGTACTACGACTAGTACAGCATCTGTAGATTATTGCCTGACTTGATGCAGTTCTGGAATTGACTGCTAGATTTGGGGTACATTTCCAGCCAGCAGAAGCCCACACGTCTGCGATTCTAATAGGGCACCAAGGTAAGCACAGTTGCAGGTCCTTCACATTCCAGAAAGTACAAACAAACAGATGCAGTCGCCACTTTGCTGGAACATTTAACACGACTGCGTGCTAAAACCGAGCATTTAAAATCCAACACATCATCTTTAAACCCGCAAGCACCTACACCAAAACAGTTCTGACACCTGCTTCAGGAATTGAACAGGTAGTCTGAGGCTGTCACACAATTCACAATACAATCCCAACATCTGCAAGCTGTCTTACAAAACAGAATATTCTAATGCACAGTAATAGGGTTAAATGTCAGGGTCTCCTAATTACTAACCCCACCTCCAGTAAAGACTTGATGTGCAATCTTATCTAATCACTTCATCTGTCACTTCACCCTTCTGTAAACAGAACTACCAGCCCAACCTACTTTAAAGGATGTTGAAAGGCTAGCATCTAAAATGCTTTACGCACTTCGGATTTTTTTTTCCCAAGTGCTATGTAGGTTAAGAGGTTTGTTTATTTTTAAGACTAATCTCATATTTATGCATTTTAAATTGTACATACTTTACATGTGTGCTGGTTTTGGCTGGGATAAAGTTAATTTTCTCCATAGTAGCTAGTAAGGGGCTATGTTTTGTATTTGTCTTGGAAACAGTGTTGATAACACAGGAATGTTTTAGTTACTGCTGAGCAGTGCTTACACAGAGTCAAGGCCTTTTCTGCTTCTCCCCCCACCTCACCAGCGAGTAGGCTGGGGGTGCACAAGAAGCTGGGAGGGGACACAGCCAGGACAGCTGGCCCCAACTGACCAAAGGGATATATTCCATACCACATGGCGTCATGCTCAACACAAAGTTGAGGGAAGAAGAAGGAAGCCTGGGGGACGTTTGGTCTGTTGGCATTTGTCTTCCCAAGTACTTACATGTGATGGAGCCCTGCTTTCCTGAAGACAGCTGAACGTATGCCTGCCGATAGGAAGTAGTGAATTAAATCTTTGTTTTACTTTGCTTACGTGCATGGTTTTTGCTCTACCTATAAAAACTGTCTTTACCTCAACCCACAAGTTTTCTTATTTTCACTCTTCCGATTCTCTCCCCCATCCCATTGGATGTGTGGTGCTTAGCTGCCAGCTGGGGTTAAACCATGACAACATGACAGAAAAAACACCAGCAACCATTACCAAGAATTTAAAATGGGTTGTGACTGGGCTGATCAGAAGTAAGCAAACTCACCTTTAATTTTCCTGATGGCATCTCCTGCATGTAGCTCCTTCTAATGTGTTTTCCTAGTGGCAATTCTAAACGAGAAACTTCTTGCTATCGAGAATCCCCACCACACCAAGCTGTTGACTGCATGATTCTAGGGTAAATCAGGAATTCACATAGAAGGGAAATTCCTTAATTATTTCATATCACTAACAGTATGCAGAAGGATTAGTCATTGCCAGGTAGATATGCTTCATTTTAGCATGTCATTGTTAGACACAACAGAGGGTGCATACATAAAAGCAACAACTCTCAATTCTCCCCATCACATTCATTACCCACTTACAATAACTAGTATCTTACTTACTTACATTCCAAAAACATTAAACCACCTCACAAACATCATCATAACTTCGGAAAACAAACAAAAATTAATTAAACTGTTTACCAACACCAAGGAATTCTCAGCTCCCTATACTACACATACCACTAAAATGTTCTTGTGGGCTTTGATCCAGAAAGAACAATAATCCATAAAGCATCAGAAGACAATTTGTGAAGTGACTGCCAGAAGCCAAACCCAACAGGTTTAAGCAAACAAAAAACACAGGGGAAAAGGAAAACAAATGTGCAAATTCACTCAAGAATGCTCAATAAATGAAAGCTATCACAGCAATATTACAATTTTGCACAAAATAGTATGGATTCCCTCCCCCCCGGAAAGGTTAGAGAATCCTTCAACCAAAAAGACTGAAGAAAACTGTGCTAGAGAGCATTATAATGGGTCCCTCTCTGGAAGCAAAGCAACTGCAAATAAGCAAGTAACTTCAAAAAACAAGCAAACAAGAAACCCCCCACACACACCTCTCCTGAGAAGAGAGCTGGCATGCTTTCTCTGACATTACTAATTATTGACATCAACGTATTCCATCCAGTGTTTTGTCATTAACTTGCCAGCAGAGAACCCCCTCCTCTGTAACATTAAGTGGCCTGTGGCAATGCCATCACCAGACAGCATTCGTTCTGTTCTTTCTCTTTGAGTAAATTACTCCTACTTAATAAATTACTACTGAGTAGGAAAAAGCAATGGCAGATGCATGGAAGCAACAGAAAAAATTTAAAAATCTAAACCATACCCCTTCCAAAGCCTGTCAAGGGATTAGAGGTACATACTTCAGAAAGGACTTGATTCAGCCTTTATTCTGTCCTAGTAGCTCTATCCCAAACCTTTTAAGAACCCTGAGCATCGCTCCATACCAGCATGTGCTAAACCCCATGCTATTGGACTTTTCCTGCTCTTCCTTAATATTCAAACTAGAACATTCATGTAAGTTTGCTTGATGAATTTTCACCAGAAATTGCAGCTAAAGACATCAAACAAGGTGAGGGAGGAAGAAATCTCTGGCAGGCTATGACAAGGATCATCTAAAAAGTCATGCTACTAAGACCTCTCAGAAGGGAGACAGAGAGAGAAGGGACAGAAGCACAAACCACACAGCTAATGTCAACTATTTTCCAAGCAAAATTCCTTCCTGGCATCCCCCAGCACCTCCGCTTGTCACTCTGGGAATGCCACCCCAACCCCCCCCCCCAGGCACTCAGAACAAAACTCGGCAGCTGCTCCTATCTCTCTCAGCTACTACACTAATAATAGTGTCCAGGAAGCAATGTTCCAATAAGGGCATTCAATAATGTCCTCGTGAAATGTGAGATCAGCTCCTGGTCACTATTAAAATAGAGGAATTTTCGGCACCTCAGGAAAAAAATTTCCATGATGAAGAACAGCACCCTTTCTCAAAAGATAACTCTTTACTCTTAAAGACACAAATTCTCTTCACAAGGATTCACTTTCAAATCTGAGACATCAAAAGCAAACGACCTCTTTTGTCTGCTCATAAGCCTTCAAGATCCTAAATGCAAGCAAATCGTAGCTATCACAACAGGAACAGAAAGCATATACAGAAAGCTTTATTTATAATAGGATTGAACTTGAAACAAACGTCCATAGAATTGTTCTGGGTTTGTGTGATGTTTTTGGGGCATCAGAGGTCTTTGTTTCAGGAGGGGCTTTGCTTGTTTGTTTCTGTTACATGTTGCTTACAAACACTGTCAAGTTCCATTCAGAGAAATTTTTCTCTGTACCAGAGAGAAGCTGGGGGAGGAAGAAGCTATCAGATTAATTGTTAATGTGGTCCAGATGATTGCTCCATCTAAAACAAGACTACTACTTTTCTTGACTGACATCTGAATTCCTAATTTTATTTTTAAATGCATGCATAGTAATAATGCCAAACTAATTTTCAAGAAGGTATCAAAAGCGATCTTCCTTGCAAACACTTTAAAGAGCTACAAACAAAAGGTACAACGAGGAAGAAAACTCAATGAAGAAAGTTTTGCAATAACATTACAAATCTGAAGTGGATTTCAGTATGTCCACAGAGCATTATAACAAGGTTATACCCATACCCAAGTTTTTCTTCATATATGGATACTTCCTATAAAAAAAGTTAATGACGATATGCTATAAACCTTAGAAAAGCCAAACCGCTGGCTTAAATTTCCACTTGAATAATCTGCATGGCAAGAGCAGAACAGCTGCTTTCTGCGTTCGTACTGCCATACCCTCCATACTGAGATGTCTAAACCATGACTGTAGGAGTACACAACATTCTCCTGTCAGATTCTATATTAAGCTAATTTACTTGAACAGGATAAAAAAAACAGTTTTAACTACCACTCAGTTCAAATAATGATTACAGAAAAAGAGCAGCAGGTACAGTCTCGCATAATGCAGAAGGGACCGATACACAACGCTTCTCTATGATGTTTCATTTGTTAAATGCTTCATAGATAAACGACCCCAAGTTTGAGACAATAGCTTAAATAGCAATGGAAAGAAAGCTAAAAAGATGAAGGGCTTGCCCAAAGCTCCTCCCAAAGTCACTTCTCTAGACACAGCTTGCTCTTTTGTTCATACTATAAAATCATCCATGTATATGAAAAAACAAAACATTTTTGGCTTTAAGGGAAGAAGCTTGGGATGAAGACATGTCATTATTCCATTAATTTAATTCACTTGTTTGCTGCTTAGTGTCTGGTCAGAACTGTGCAAATACGAAGCTCTGTCACTACCTGTTCTTTTTTTTCATTTTATATTACAAAAGACTCCGATCAGTTACAAGAGGAGTAAGTATTGATCTATACAGGCAAGATGTGGAGGGGAAATGGAAACTGTATTGTGCTTGCCTGCAGATAAAAATCTAGTTGCATAAAAGATGAAAATTTCATCCCTCTAATTTCACTAACCTTGCAGACATGAACCATGTCCACTATAGAAAGATCCTCAGGACTGACAGCAACCTATAGCAGTGACTAAAAAAAAAAAAAAAAAGAAAAAGCCCTATATACAATACAAATTATGTTGCATCAAAATATAAGGTACTTTTGCAACTGAAATAAAGGAATTCGTACCTAAGACACACTCTAATTACAGACATATTAAAGTGGTTAACGGAGGCAGGAAGGGAAATAAAATTCCCAGATAAGTGAACACAAAGAATCATTTCTGTTGTGTCTCAAAGCTACATTTCCAAGGTAATATTTGCATCTAGGACAGTAGCTTGAAGGAGTTCTACTTCTTAAATACACAAATTAAAACTCATTTTCTGCTAGGTCAATCATCATGATTACTAGGCCAGATGTAGACACAACCCTTCTCATGGGTCTTCCAAGCTGCTAGTCATTAGATCTCGACCCTCCAGGGGGCATTTGCAGTCACCAATTCCCTCAGAGCAGGTTACGCTACTTGAGCGCTACCTAGTCCTCAGCTTGGGCTCTACAACAGATGGATGAGAGTTTCCAAAACAGAGAACACATTTCAGCTCTTCTTGAACCACAGTATTCTGGCTTATCTAGGTTCAAATCTCCTTTGGTTTTGCTCTAGACCCTCAGCAAAGTTCATCTGAACAGAGGACCAAGTTCCTACACGTAAGATTCAAGAGTATAACACAGACATTTCCTTAGTTCATTACATTAACTACACAAAAACTTGAGCTGAATGTCTGGAGCTTAGTCCCATTCCTCCACAAAACATAGCAAAAGACTGCAGTAAGAGGAGAGAAACAGGAGCCAACAATAAAGTTTCATGCTTGACTAGCCAGTTCCCTGCCCCCCAAGGAGGGCAGCCTTCCCCCTCAGATGCAACCCCACAGAACCCCTTGGGAAGAGCAGTTATGGTGTTGGTAGACACACAGATGTGTTCTGTAAAAAAAGAAAAAAAAAAAATTGGCCAGAGGAGTGTTTGCAGATTCTTTTTAGCATTAGATTCTTATACTTCTGGAAGTAAAAGAAACTACGAAGGATGCAATACATCCAGGTAGTTTTATTTCTTTTAGCAAAGGTGCTGAATCCGCTGGAACAGGAGAACAGCAAGCAAGAGGCACAACAGAAATTTGAAACTGAGTTTTGAAACAACTGAAAGCATAAAGGAAAGTGAGGCACAATAAAAGTACAGCAACATTACCACAGAGCAAGAGCATTTAAGAGCAGACTGGAAGAAAGTCAGCTTTGTTCCAGAAAAGCTTGTAGGCTGAAGAGTTGCACGGACAAAAGCTTTAGAGAAACAGTCATTTGGCTTGTCAATTGGACAAGGCCTTTTTGACACAGAGAGCATACAACCTGATATTTAACAGGAAAAAAAGTATTGATGATGTAAATTATACTGTTTTGTTCTCAGAGCACTGATGTGTTTCAAAGGCTGAAACTACGCAGTGTTCACAGTCTGTTAATCCCCATAAGCTACAAACTCAGCCCCATGACGGATTTCTAAGAACAGCAATCCACTGCCAAAATGGTATTTCAAAAAGCTTTTCTCAAGTCCTCGGTGACCTGGCAGCACATTCCCTCCACCTGTTTGCAAACTGGTGGGATTTTTTTAATGAAGCATTTTCTAAGCAATCATATGTTCATTTAAATCTCCTACAAGTTTCCTTATCAATTTTTTTTTGTTCCATCATACCTACATTCAAGTATTATTAATATTTTTCAAAGCATGCAACTTTCTAATGACTGACAAAAATCACAGGTTAAGATAAATAAGCAAAATAAGGTGCACTCCCTCTGCTTGTGAAGAGAGCCCGATTTTTGAGATTTGATACACTACAGTCTATTTTTTCTTAAGGCTGAAATGCTGCAAGCGCAACACAAGCTTCCGACCCTTCACAATTAATTCACTCGTCGCTTCTAAGCCCGCATGCATGACCTTAATAGAGGAAATAGACAAATTTCAAAGCTAAAACACACTCACCAGCAACAAAGTGGCTGAGAATCTACTCCTGAACACCACACGTGGTAGAACGTCCTCCGAGGCCCAAGTCTAATACACAGTCCTGCTCAGTTTCCTCCTGCATAACTCCATTTTCCATGCCAAATTAAACAAAGCATTTTTTTTTTCCCCTCTTCAAGGACATACAGTCCAGACCAGCCAGGTGTATATACAAAAGCTGGAAAGAACTAAGAGAAGCTGTAACAACCAGATCTATTGAGAGGCAAAGCCTTCTCTCTGACCTACCTAATGAGCTGATAACCCCCACCTGCCCAGCCCTCAACTCAAGAGGCAACAAGGTGTGGGCAGTAGTAAAACCACAATCTGTTTAATAACACTGTGATTTTCCATCTCTGTAGATTATTTTTCCCTCCCACTGCTCCTTTCTCACAGAGGACAACCCCAGCATGAATGATTTACCGGAACTTCTGATTTGGCCTTGGCCTGCGATGGCCACATTGCTTCAGAGGACCTGGATGTTTGCTCTCTATTTTTATCCTGAAAGATGAGCAAATGCATAGGACGGAAAAGAACAACAAAGGGAGGAAACAAAGAACAGGGTGGCTGCAAAAATCTCCATCCATAGGTGCAAGTAGGTATGGAAAAATGACAACATGACGTTGAGGTCATCTGCCAAAAATTGCCCAAAATGTCTGTTTAGAAAAAGAATTTGAAGAAAGTATAAAGCCAGCCACAGACTTCCCTTTCCAGTATCTTCTTTCCCAGTGAGATACCTAAACATGCCCTTTGACCAGCAGTCACACCTCTATCACACACGTGTAACAATGGGGCATTTCAAATTGCAGCCACTGCATCTGCCCTCTCTTCTATCAAAGTTACACCCAGAGGGCACAACCTCCACAGGAGCTGCTGGGATGGAGCACATGTGCCTACCTCAACTCATTGCAAAATGTGATGGCTTAGTTTAGACTTGGCAAACAAGATGGTTTTGACTTAGCAACATGACAGATTTTGGGTGCTGATTAAAACTGACAACTACAGTGGGTGGCAACAGCCACCAGCAGAGTCCCTGAACAATAGCTTCTAAAACTGTTCTGCCAATATGGGCCCAAGCTCATCTGATCATATATTTTACACTCACTAGATATTTCAGGAAAGCATTCAACTGCTCAAAGTGTCTTAATTTGCCAAGTCAAAAACATGAAGACTTTTAAAAGATGATCAAAAAACTGAGCATGTCGTAACACGTCAAGAACAACCATCATAGAACAACAGCAAATCTGGTCTGGAAACTCAGAAAAGTACCATTGGACTCAAAAGGAAACCCCATCAAACATAAGCAAGTCATAAAAATTATCTCAAAAAGCCACAACCTACCCTATCAAAACATTAAACATATCACCAAGATTCACACACTGTGGACAATCTCCCTCAAACAGCCAAGCCTCTGTTTTTTAAGTTAACATGTTAACTGCTGCAGTAGTGACTGAAGTTGATATTGTAAAACAAAAGCATTAAAGTCAATGTACACTTGTGGTTTA